>JAHHUM010002981.1:0-256679 GCA_036173005.1 Crenichthys baileyi | reverse complement strand
TCGACTTTGCAAAATAGCTGCGGTTATACCACATAATGCTGTGAACGACAAAGTAGAATTCTAGCCTAGAGATTTTGGATGCCACTATGAAATGTCATTTCCCATCCTTCCCCCAGAATTGGAGCAGATAGTAAGAAAAATCAGCCATTGAGTAGCATTTCATCCTGACTGGTAATTCCAGACAGGATACTGGATATAAAACACGTTTGTTGCCTGCTGTCTTTACTTCCCTAACGCACCAGGAGCATGCAGGCTTTGGTCTCAGCAGCCTCAGTGGAATCTTGAGGCCATCTATCTTATAGAGGGCAGATCATTATGTAGTCGACAAGCAGCTTTAGGCCTGGGGCAGGTGGGAATGCTTGTACGAGATGAACTATGGTGACTACTCCTGTTTATTGGACTTCTGTAAAAGTCTCTTTTTTTTCTTCTCTTTTTACTGCTCAGCTACACTGTACATTAGATCTTTTTCTATTTTTGCAATGCTGCCTCGGTTTGTTGCACCCAAAGCTGCATTTAAACCATGTCATGAAAGGTTTTTGCTTTACTTTTATGAAGTATCTATTTTTCTGTATTTAAAACCACAAGAAAATAAAAAAATCTGCTAGCTTGAAAAAAATGAACTCTTTTAGCAATTTCAAGGGACTCCAGTGTCCAATAACCTGTAAAAATTACAAACAACATTGTTTACACTGCATCTTTGTGATAGGATAAATGTGGCCCCTTTGTTTGCTGGTTTACTGAACTATAAGGAGCAACAGTGTTCCTGCTTTTTAAAATCACACAATATATCACAAAGTGCACTTCTTTGGTGTTTTTGAAGTAAATTCAATTGCAATGGGATACATGTTTCACTTGGCTATACAAATGGTACTTTTAGGTATTCAAAAAGCACAGAATTTTTATAGAATTGTGGAAATTTGTAGAATAAAAAAAATTAAAAATACTTTCAGAAAAGAAAATGTTGAGTCCTTTCCAACTCTGGAAAAAGGGTATGCACTTATTCACCCATCTTCATTTAAAGGTGAAAATCAGCACTAAGTGGGTGTAATCTGCATGGTATCACACAGCACTGCTTTAAAAACATATATCACTGTTTAGTGTTAATCACTACATGGGCCTTCTCTCAATAAAAGCCCATTCAGTCAGACGTAGGCTAAGGATGGAGTTCAAAAGCCAGTATTAGTGATGGTATAGGGTGCATTTATGAACGCAGAAGGAGAAGCTTGCACATCTGCGGAGGCACAATTAATCCCAAATGATATATTCAGGTTTTAGAGCAGCATATGCTGCCATCCAGATAAAGTGTTTTTCAGGGAAGACCTTATTTGTTTCAGAAGGACGAAGAAAAATTAATGTGTGCGTGTTTTGCAAGAGCCCTGCAAGAATCCAGATGTGAAACTCATTGACCTGAAAGTTATACTTATTTCCTATAGCTCTAGACCAAAATGGAACAGTTTGGCCTACATGCAAAACACTATGAGTGGCAGAAAACTAACATCCTACACATACCCTAAGCATGCTGGAACATGGTGGTGGCAACATCGTGCTGTGGTTTTGCTTTCTTTTTGCATGAATAGGGAAGCTGGTCAGAATTGATGAGATGGTGGATGGAGCTACCTTCTGTTGCTCTACCTCAAAACATACTAAGAAATGTGTTAAAGGTTTGTGGTTATGATGTAACAAAATGTGAAAGGGTTAAAAGTATAAATACTTATGCAAGGTACAGCATATTCCTATTTTCATTCAAATACAAGCATACTATAAAATAATTTGAACATAGCACCTTCTCCCACATGTGTGCTATGTCCCAAATTGCTTCTAAACCAAGGAGGGGTTTTCTTATAGCTTTGGTTCAACAATTTAGCGGTCTTCCATAAAGGGCAGATTTATAGACTTTAAATTAAAGGTTGTCCTACTGACTTATTTTTCCACAGTAGGTGTGGATTTCTGTAGCTCCTCCAAAGTTCTAATGCAAGTCTTGGTTGCTTCTCTAATGCTCTCCTTGCTGGCCCTGAAGTTTAGAAGAGATGTTCAAAGCTTAAGGTATTGTCTTAACCCTGATTTAAACTTCTGCACCTCTTTATCTGTGGCTTGTCTGCTGTTTTTTCTGGACTCCATTATGCCGCTTGTTCAATAATGTTTTCTAGAAAATTCTGAGACCTTCACAGGACCCCTAAATTTATACTGAGATTAATTTATACACAGTTGAATGGAGTTTTGACGAAAATTCAAACTGAAAGACTCACCTCGACCCCCCGCCCATCCTATGACTCCACCGTGTGTCTCTCCTCCATCCAATCAATCATTCTCTGAGGCTTCGCTTTTAAGGACCTCGAGTCAAGGATTGCCCGCTCTTCAGCTGAGCTTCGACCCTCCTCCGCCCCACCTCCACCATCTCCCTTCCATACTCCTCCTGGCTCCCTCACCTTCTTAGGCCTTCACTCCACCACCAGTATCGTTTCCCAAGGGGGTGGAAGACTCATCTAGTTCTAAGCTTAAGACGGTCATTCAAGCTCATGTCATTATCAGCATTCATGTCTTCCTGCGTGGTCCGAGCGCCTAAGACTTGAACTTTTATCAATAAACTTCTTCAGTTGCCATCTTTGTGTTTTGCTTTGAGTCTTTTCAGGTTGAAATATTATTTAGTTATTAGTTGACTTCTGAAGGCAGTTGGTTGCATTATTTACGTACCTAGGCATGCCACACTTTTGAAAATTTTACCTCAAAAAATGAAAACCATGTATCCTTTTCTTTCAACTTCAAATTATGCATTATTTTGAGTTTCTATGGATTTACATCTAAACATGTGAAAAAAATAGTTTGAAATTTGGGGTTTTTACTTGATATAATCAGAAGAACTTCAAGGGTTATAAATACTCCAACAGGGCACTGTGTTCTTGTTACAAATCTGCAAACATTTGACATGCATTTGTAAAATTTTGAAGACTTTGTTTGCATTTTGGATTCATTCTCCAAACTGCCAAAATATCCCGATAGGTTCTGTCTCTATACAATTTTTAAAATATAAAACAGGAAAGATACAAAGACCTATTATCAGCCTCTAATGCCCCTTTTCCACCAGTCTCTACTCAGCACGGGTTGGTATGGCTCTACTCACTTTTTACGCTTTTCCATTAGAAATGGTTACGTAGAACCGTTACTATTCTTAGTACCTGCTTGTACCCTGGCATTATAGTGTATTTAACTACTGTAGCAAGCTAGCAGTTGATAGCGTTAGTTTACCCCTCCTTCAGCCTATACTGCTACACGGCTTCTCTCTCTCCTGTACTTATCCAGTGTTTTGTCTTGCCGCCTGCATTCTTCTCTGACTCTCTTCTTTCACTCTTTCTGACAAAGCTATAGCTATAGATGATCCCACCTACATTGAGACTAACCGCGCTGAGTAGGTACTAATGAAAAAAGAGCATTACTTTCAGGGGTTATAAAAATCGATGTTGTATTTTATATTCATCAGATAAATAGATAAAGAACGTAGGTTTTATTTTGCTCCAGTCTCAGTTGGGGAAAACATGAAAGGAACAGGGCATTAGAAATACACTGACAATGGGACAATGATTTACCAAGATGCATTTGGTCTCCAAGACCTTTAATTTAGTTGATTACACTGCCAGTGAAACTAGCTAGCTGGCTCCAAGTTGGAGTTGGTTAACCCTGGATACAAACTATGAAATGATTTGCAAAAATGTTGTCAAGATTATTAGATTTTTACAATAAATAACCAAATGATAAACATGTTTTTCCTCCTCTACATAACACCACCCGGTCAGCATGTTCTTAGTTGAAAATATGTTCTAAACAACGTCCAAATGTTTCTAGGCTATGTTTGGTAGATATGTACTTAAAAGTAAAATTTTTTATGTCTACAATAAATTGTAGATGTTTATTAGAAGTCGTACTCGTACTCGTACTCGTCGTCTTCCGCTTATCCGGAACCGGGTCGCGGGGGCAGCAATCAGCAAGACACCCCCAAAGTCTTTCCCCAACACTCCCCCGTCCTCCGGGGGAGCCCAAGGGGTTCCCAGCCAGCCCAGAGACATAGTCCCTCCAGCGTGTCCTGGGCCATCCCATGGGCCCTCCCGGTGGGGGGGGGGTGCCTAGAACCCTCCCCAGGGGCTTTCCCGAGGGCGGTTCTACTCCGAGCCCTCCCGAAGGCCCAGTCCTACCCTATCCTAAGGGAGTGCCCCCGGCCCCCCTACGGGGAAGTCTTTTTACGCTTGTATCCGGGGGCTCGTTTTTTCCCTTTTGTCATTACCCAAAGTTCATGGCCAAGGTGAGGGTAGGAACTAGACCGACCGGAAAAAAGAGAGCTTTGCTTTTCGGCTCAGCTCTCTTTCACCACAAAAGGACCGGGGGCGCGCCCCCATTCGTGGCAGCCGCACCATCCGTTGTCGATTCCCTCCCTTTTTTTCCTCACCGGAACAAGACCCAGATGCTTTAATCCTCCACTTTAGGCAGAACTCCCCCTCCAACCCGAAGAGGACAAGCCCCCCTTTTCGGGTTTAGTACCGGTCAGAGTGCCTTGACTGGGGAGCTGATCTTTTCCCAGCCGCTTCACACTCGGTGCGAACCGCCCCGCCTGCTGAGGGCTTGGGGGTAGAGGGGGCCAAACAGGGGCCCCGTCATTGGCAAAAAGAAGAGACGAAAAACCATGGCCCCCAAACCAGACCCCCCCCGGCCCTTGGTTGCTAGAAATCCTGCCATAAAAAGTTATGAACAGGACGGGTGAAAAAGGGCAGCCCTGGGGGAGTCCAACATGCACGGGGAACAGGTCTGATTTGGTCCGCAATGCGGACCAAACTCGCTCCGCCGTACGGGACCGGATGGCCCAATAAAGGGCCCCCGTTTCCATACTCCTGGAGCACCCCCCAAAAGGCATACGGGGGGACACAGTCAAATGCCTTTTCCAGGTCCCCAAAAAACATGTGAACCGGTTGGCAAACCCCCATGAGCCCTTGATTACTTTTAGAGGGTAAGGTGGGTCCAGTTCCCACGGCCGGACAAAAACCCCCATGCCCCTCCTGAAGCCGGGTTTCGATATCGGCGGACTCTCCCTCAATCCCTGGCGTAGGCCTTACCGGGGGGCTGAGGTGTGATCCCATGTAGTTGGAACACCCCCCCGTTCCCCCTTTTTATAAGGGGAACCACCACCCCGGTTGCCCCAGAGGTACGTCCCCGACCGCCATGCAATGTTGAAGAGGCGTGTCAACCATGACAGCCCACAAAAACCAGAGTTTTAGGTACTCAGGGCGGTTCATCCACCCCCCAAGCCTTCCCCGCGAAACTTTTTAACCACCCGGGGGACTTCAGCCTGGGGATGAAAGAGTCCAAAACCCGATTCCCCGCCTCTGTTTCCCAGGGAATGCGTGATGGCAGGTTGAGGGGGATCCTGGAAGTACTCCTTCCACCGCCCGATAAAAGTCCCCAGTCGAGGGCACACCCCCACCCCCCTATAAACAGTTTGGTGAAGCACTGCTTCCCCCTTGAGGCCGGGCGGTTTTTTCCCAAAACGCTTCGAGGCCGACCGGTATCCTTTTCCATGGGCCCCACCCCAACTCTCCAGGGCCCAGTTTTCCTCTGCCCCAGCTCGGCCCCAGCACGCTTGGCCCATGGTACCCCTCAGCCACCCCAGGGCCCCCAAGCCCAAACCCCAGCTGTAAACCCTTCTTAGCTTGACAGCATCCCTTACTGCCGGGGTCACCACCGGGTTCTGGGATTTCCGCCGCGACAGGCACCCCAGACCTTAGGCCGCACTACGGGCGCAATCAACAATAGATGCGAAGAACATGTTCCACTCGGACTCTATGTCTCCAACATCCCCCGGAATCTGGTCAAAGCTCTCCCGGAGGTGGGAGTTGAATACATCCCTGGCCGAGGACTCCGCCAGGCGTTCCCAGCAGACCCTCACTATGCGCTTGGGCCTGCCAAGTCTGTCCGGCTTTCTCCTCCTCCAGCGGATGCAACTCACCACCAGGTGGTGATCAGTGGACAGCTCAGCCCCTCTCTTCACCCGAGTGTCCAAAACATGGAGCCGAAGGTCTGATGATACGACAACAAAGTCAATCATTGACCTCCTGCCTAGGGTGTCCTGGTGCCAAGTGCACTGATGAACACCCTTATGCTTGAACATGGTGTTCATTATGGACAATCCTTGACTAGCACAGAAGTGCAATAACAAAACACCACTCGGATTCAGATCGGGGAGGCCATTCCTCCCGAACGCGCCTCTCCAGGTGTCACTGTCGTTTCCCACGTGGGCATTGAAGTCCCCCAGCAGAATAATGGAGTCCCCGGGAGGGGCACTATCCAGCACCCCTGACAGGGACACCAAGAAGGCCGGGTACTCCGCACTACCGCTCGGCCCGTAGGCCGAAACGACAGTCAGAGACCTATTCCCGACCCTAAGGCGCAGGTATGCGACCCTCTCATCCACCGGGGTAAACCCCAACACTAGACGGCTGGGCTGGGGGGCAACAAGCAAACCCACCCCAGGCCGCCGCCTCTCCCCGTGGGCCACTCCAGAGTAGAAGAGAGTCCAGCCCCTCTCAAGGAGATGGGTTCCAGAGCCCACGCTGTGCGTGGAGGCGAGCCCGACTATTTCTAGTCGATATCTCTCGACCTCCCGCACAAGCTCAGGCTCTTTCCCCCCCAGTGAGGTAACATTCCACGTCCCTAGAGCCAGCCTAAGCATCCGGGGATCGGGCAGCTGAGGTCTCCACCTTCGTCCGCCACCCAATCCTCTTTGCACCGGTCCTTCACGGTTCCCCCTGCAGGTGGTGGGCCTACTGGGGGATGCCCTCGCGTCTCTCGTTCGGGCTTGGCCCGTCCGGGTCCCGCGAAGAGCAACCCAGCCACCAGGCGCTCTCCGACGAGTCCTGACCCAAGGCCTGGCTTCAGGGTGGGACCCCGGCTCCGCCGTACCGGGCGACTACACGTGCCTCGATTTAGTGGTCCTCATGAAGGATTCTTGAACCGCTCTTTGTCTGACCCATCACCTAGAGCCTGTTTGCCATGGGAGACCCTACCAGGGGCATTTAAGCCCCAGACAACATAGCCTCTAGGATCATTTGAACACTCAAACCCCTCCACCACATTAAGGTGGCGGTTCAAGGAGGGGATTAGAAGTCTAAATGTAGAAATATAGAAAGCTGAGATTGAGTAGCTTAACAAAAAAAAGAAGGAATTGACTGCAGCAGTCTTTAAATTCACAACCCTTTGATCACTGTGCTTTTCTAACTGAGCCATCTGACAGGATAAAAAACAGTGTGTATCCTCTCTGTTTGCTTACGATTCTTGCTGCACAACTGACAT
The DNA here is from genome assembly GCA_036173005.1 of Crenichthys baileyi. NCBI lineage: Eukaryota > Metazoa > Chordata > Actinopteri > Cyprinodontiformes > Goodeidae > Crenichthys > Crenichthys baileyi. The sequence continues at coordinate 249,350 of JAHHUM010002981.1, read as the reverse complement.
TCATCTAATGGCCACAAACTTGAACATGGTCTCTGATAGATATCGAGGAACCATCTTGCCCTCAGTGCACATCCTGTGCAGCTCAATTGTTTAACGCCACCTAATATTAAAATCTATGTTTCCATTAGTCAGTACAATCTAAATATATAAATATCCCATTATACCTATACAATTATTGCTTGTATTTTTCACCCAAAAATAATAAAAATTTTGTATTTTCTGGACACTGATATTATTGAAAGATCTCAAGTGAAAAAAAATGCAAAAATTAGTTCAGAAAAGTAAATCAAACAAACGTTTCTTTGAGTGTCCCATTATGCTTTCTGGCATTTTTTCACTTGTAATAGACGTTTTGTTGAGCTTTATGTCCAAATTTATATCTATTTTAGACTATTCAGTTTTGCTTAAGTTCAACCTAGATATATAGGTTGAAAACGTAGCTCTAAATGGACATATCATTGACTATTGTCTAAACCAGGTCTACATATAGCTTTAATGTTGAAATTAGGTCGATTTCTCACCAGGCAGGAAGTTACATTTGTTTTTAATGATGGCTGTTTATTAACCTCTTATTCCACTGAGAACTCAAGATAATGAAATTAAATTAGTGAGTTCACATTTATGGAATTAAGAAAGTATAAATTAAAGGGAGTTGCTAACGTGAAACAGAGCTGCTCAGGTTCAATATTCTATTGGGGAGATTTAAATAAAAAAAGAAAATAAATGCGAATGAGCCACAGAAGGAGAGTGATGAAGGCCAGGGTGAGAAAAGGTGAGAAGAAATATACTTAACAACACGTTCTCTGCAGTGAAAATAAAATTTTCTATAACTTCACACATACGCACCAAGAAACCCACAACCACACCTGCAGTTCTCTCCCAGCGGGCTCCACTGTGCAATCTGGCACATCCATTTCCTAGAATGTGTTTCCCTTCTGCTCTGTCGAGGCAGTTATAAACCCCGTCGGGGCATTCCAATCTCGTCCGTGAACGATGTCACTTTGTGGACGCACACTCATCGGACAGCAAACAAATCTTGACTGCGCTGAAATGAGTCCTACTTGTTCCTCTTGCTGGTGGTTCTTGTCACCTGACGTTTGGGCTGATTTTGTCAAACCTTCAGGTGTCTCATTTAAGGATGACTCGGACCTCATCTTCTCTTGCTTTAGTTTTCCATGGTGTTTCCCCTGTGGTTTGGTGGGTAGTTTTGTGGATCTTCTCAGGTAAATGTATCCAAAACCTTGCCCCAGAGACCTCCGTGTGTATCCCTGCCAGTACTCTAACATCTGCCCTGCTTTAAATCCAGATGGGAAATATCATTGCAAAAACAAGGCAGTGTTCCATGATATTCTCTTATTTAAAAGTTCACTCAAGTATCCACAGCTTAATTTTAAGTCTGGGCAACTGTACTGCACATGTATTCACAGTCCCTTTTCACATTTGTCAACAACCTCAAACAATAATTATTTTATTGAGTTCTTATATGATAGACCAGCACAAAGCAGTGATTAATTGTGAGGGAAACAAAAACAGGATTTTTAAAACCATTTGAAAATTCAGTTTGAAGTGTAGTAATTTGCATTCAGCCCTCACAATTCAGAAAGCTCAAAATAAAAGGACAATTGAAATAAAGAAATTTGCTCTATTTTCAGCTGGGACAGTGACGCAGTGCAGATTTTGTGGAAAACAAGACCATGATCCTGAGCATACAGCCAGAGCTACTACATTTAGATCCAAGCATTTTAATTTGTTAATATGTCCTAGAGTTAATTTAACTTATAACTAGCTGCAATACTTGAAAAGTGAAGTTTTTGATATTATTTGACTGAGCTTAAGCTATTTTGCTTAGAAGAATGGGTTAAAATCTCAGTCTGTAGATGTGCAAATAAGATGTGTAAAAAAAGTGATAAAAACTTTATCCCTTTCCTATCATGTCACGATGATGCACTACTTTGCGCTTCTATCACACAAAGTCTAAATAAATACATTAAAATGTGTGTTTGAAGCATAAGAAAATGTGAAAAATAAATGTGGTGTGAAAACTTTTGCCAGGTGATCTATGTCTGTTTGTACTTGAGTAAGTGGAAGCTTGCCTACTCTCACAGCTAAAGATTCTACTTTATTTCCCATTCTTTGTTGTTAAACATTTATTCATAAAAATGAGCATTGAAATAAAAACTGACAAGTGGCACAATGCATGGTACCCAGATTGTAATATTTCAGGAGCTTTCACCCATAGTTAGTCACTCTCATCAGCTGATTGCCTGAAACTATCACATAATCAGAAATCAGTAATGGCTATGATTATAATTAACTAGCGTGTTAGTGGTTCACAAATCCTTAAGGCATGGTGCTAAATTATAGCACGTATTTGGAGTTTTGTTTACGGGCACCTGTTCAGGAAAAGTCGATATAAAAAAAACAAAGTTAACAAAACCTGAAATGTACTGAAGCGTGAATGTTTGGTGGGACTGCAGAAAACAGTTATATGGATGGATTTGTTTACTGGATCATTTCGTTGATTTCAACTATAATAAAATTGTTCACCAACACTTCACAGAACCCATCATGAACCTCTGGCAAACAAAACAAATATTTCCAAACAATGATATGAAAATGTAAGAAGTGCTTTGTAGGTCTTAAAGAGATAATGGTTCTTGCATTTTAAATCTATGTACCTGTAAAAAATGTCAGTCCTAGGACCACAAATATTAAGACATTTTCTCCATAAAAGCAGCTTTTATTTATTTTGTTTTTAAAGGCTTAAATGACCCGCAATGCCCTCTGCAGGGATTGGCATCCCTGTAAAGATGTGAAATATAAAAAAAAAATTAAAAAATTTTATTCTGATGCAGTAAGCATAATGTCACACTAATAACTTTGCAGGTGTTAACGATGAGTTTTGGAGACTTTTTTTATTAACTCCCTAATAATCATCAGTCACTTTGCATGGTGACAAGACATACTCAGGTCCTTTTCCAGCCTTGTTTGTTACCACTCCAGTTTTTAAAACTTTTTAATTATTGCTCTGATAAATATGAACAAGTGTAGGCTAGTGGCGATTTTCTTGTAACCGTTTCCTGACTCAGGAAGGTCACAAGTAGGCACATATGAAGGCTTTATTATATGTATATTCATACATAGGGTTAATGAGAAAAAGTTCCACCTTTTAATAGAAGCCACCTAAAATGTATTAGGATTAAATATGTTTGTAACATTAATTTTACTGTTTTGTTTTTGTTGCATAAAGAAAAAGTTGATGGGTTTCAAATAAGTAAAAAACAGCCCCTTTGGTGAAATAGGAATTGTTCAGGTATTTGAAATTCATCAGCATTACAAAGGTTATTAATAATGTATTCAGCTTTTTTTTGTCACCACTGGTATATTCTTCCTAAAATGATTTTCATATATTCTGAAGAACTATTTGACTAAAAATGTTTGGAATAAATGCATATCTCACTTCAACTGATGGTTGCATGTCAATGCTTCCTCTCTGTCCTCTCAATTTTGATATCATTTGTTGATTATTTAGCTTGTGACAGGATACGCTCATAGATAGTTTTCTTTGAACTACATAATTTGTGTGAAAGCAGTATGCTGCATTGTGTTTAGGTCTTTTTCACACTTTAAGGGAAAATGAAACCCAGACAAGCAGGTCACTTCAAATAAAGTTACTTTACAGTTTTTTCCCGCAGCTACAGTGAGTGTTTTTTAAAGCTCGGAACAATAGCGACATATGTGACGCAATTTGACTGAGAAGGCATCGGGTAGGCGAGTAACATTCCCAACACTGATGGCATGTTCTCTTGTCTTTCCTATTTTAAAGAATGGCAATGAGAAATCAGCCAGTGTCACATTAAATTTATACCCTAGGTATACAGGAAGTCCAGAATGAGTAACTAAACATTCCCAGACACTGTGATCAAAGAGAAGAAACTTAAAATAATAAAAAACTTAAAATAATAAGTGTTTCAGTTATACACATTTTGCAGGAATTGTTGATAAACGGTTGATAAAATGTTTTAGCATTTGATTTATTTTTTCCTTTGCCAAATGAATCCACAAAAATTAGACGCAGGATTTCTCTAAACGCCTTTCAGTGTGAGATCATGCCAACTGCATCTTTACCAGGGTTGATAATACATGTGGAGGGTGCTGTATTTGATTAAAAAAAATAACATTGTTGACAGCTGAGGTGTTGAAAAGTGTTTATTTTATGTAAACCATCTTTGTAGTTTAGATCTATAGCAAGATTGTTGTTATTAGATTGTTTGTATAATTCATGGAGATTTTCAACAATGATCCTGTACACAAACGAAGGCTTCCTCTAAAATCACATAGCTGAGCTCCATTTTTTGTATCTTAGAGATTCTGTTAAAGGAGTAAATCAGGAAGTAACAGAAAATGACCAAAAGCAAGATGAGTTATATCCATATCTAAACGATTTTCCTCAAATAAACCCGTCGTCGTTTCATCCTCTCTGCTAACGGCAGGATCGGTGATGAGCTGACCAGACTGCACTTCTCGCTTGACTGCCTTCCCAATCATTAAATACCAGGGGAAGCTGTAATGGCCTACTTCATAAATATGTTGAGTTCTATTGGGCCAAAACTCCAAAGCTGATCTAGTATTACTGGTCTGGTCGCATTACTGCACTTCGTCGAGAATCAGGATTGCACGGAGACACAAAATGAAAATTGTCAGTTTTGCTCACAGAATCAATAACTCCAGTTTTCTCCACGAGATTAACATATAATAGGATGCCGTGTGAGTGCATCAAGGCAATCTTTTTATGATCTCCCACTGCTGCAGCACTACTTTGCATGAATTACTATAAAATCTGGAGTCATGTACGCAGATAGGCCCCAAGCTGTTAGTCTGTTTTTTTTTTGTTCCCAAGGTTTCAGTGAGAGAGGAAGAAGGGAAGCAAAGAGGAAGCCCTGTTGGGGACTAATTCTTTAACTAATTCAAAATGGAAATAATAAGTCATAAAAGAAGGAATCGTTCATCAGGAAAAGGAAAAAGTTTAGTGAAACTTTATACTCTCCATTTTTTACAGTTTTAATTTGGCACATGGCACAATCAGCATGTATGCATCTGGTATACATAAATAAATATTAAATATTTTATACATAAATATACATATAGAGCTCTTACAAAGACACCTTGAATGTTCCTGGGCTTGGGTTGTTTGAACTTTACATGAATTTTTTTTTACACTGGGGGGTTTCAGTCTTAATTGTGTAATAATAGATTTGTAAATGGGAATGATATCTCCATAGAAGCCCTATACATATATGTATGTATGCCCATATTTATATATATATTCAAAGAAATACAAGTGTGCACTGATGTATGTTTAGTCAGTGCAAACAGGCCACTGTCTGCTGTTGAAGAGGAACTCTTACAAAGTCAATGGAATCATGTCAGTTAGTTCAGCTGATTCTTTAGCTATTTTTTTCTCTCTTAGACATAAAATAATATATTTATTTTGTATTCATTAAGCAAAAATTAGACATATAGAACTTTTAAAAGAAAAAAGTGCTATGTTGCGAAGACAGACAACCAGAGACGCAGCAGAAAACACTACTGGTGTTGAACCAAATTCAGCAACGTTAGAAAGTACTCATTTCCTACACTTTCCACCCCCCCACCTCCCCACACTTACAGTAAGATGCAAAACAAACAGAACAGGAAATAAAACTGGTGCACGAACACATTCACACATACACTTACACACACACACTCACACACACAGTCTCAAAACTCAAGTTTCAACATTGTTTCTTTCTTCATCTCAACCTCATGACTGCCGTTGCACGCTGCAAATGCAAAATCATCTTCACATGCACCTCAGACACACCAAACAGCATCCTGTGTACGCGCACACCTTATAACCATAAAATAAGATAGCTCAACAGATAAAATAGGCTGTAAAAGATGCACTTTTTTTCTTCAAACAATCACAGTAACATAGTATTCATCTCTGCCTTCTCATGTCTTGGCAAGAACAGTCTCACACAAATCATTTCTAGTTTAAAAAAAAAAGGATAATACTGTCTGTGTGGCTGTTATGTTGGTATGCACCAGAGAAGTAAACAAAAATAACATCAACAACAAAAAAAAAGTTGCCCAAAATGGGTTTTAAAATCTCTACATCTGCATATCCTCTAGATTCCCATCCTGGATTCAGTCTCTCATCTCAGAGTCTTATCTTGCTTTGTCTCACACTCCGCGCTAAATTGTCTCAGGGAGTAGAAATAATGACAGAAAAGAAAGAGCTCAGTAAGGCATTAAAACGTGAAAACAAAACAAAGAAGCAATTAAAAATATTTGTAAATATTGACGCAGAGGTCGTTGTTCTAGATGTCTCTCGCAGAAGGGAAGGGATGGGAAATAAAAAGCACTTCTCTTTGATTTATTTATTTTTTTGCTCTGAATTCAAGAAAAAAAGGGTTGATATCTCCTCAGTCTGCTTAAAAAGGCTTTTAAAATTATTATTTTAGAAAAAAAAAACCACTCCAGAAAGACCACCTCCCCCTCTTTCAGGAGAAGGGAAGCAGTTTGATTTTGGCAGCTCTGCACAACTTGACATCCACAGAGAGCTCTCAGTAACTCTCCTCATAGTAAAAGTCTAGTTAAATCTCTGCACATTTTAATCCCACTCCTGCCCTTCCCACCCCTCCCCCACACAGCCCTTCCCCTGATATTTATAAAACACAATCCTCTCCTCGATTCGTTCATCCTCCCACTCCTTCTCCGCCAACCCGCCATTTCCTTCTCTCCTGCACCGGCTGCTCCTCCGACCTCCTTAAAGCTATACGCGGGTGGTAGAGTGGGAGTGCGGCAGGCCGGTGGAGTTGAAGCCAGTTGTGAAGGTGTTGTAAGGGTGGAGGTTGGGCATGCCCACCAGAGAGTTGGGAATCATGGTGATGGTGTTGGGTGTCATGAGGGGGATGTCGTCCGGGGAGCGGCGTAGGGTGAGCGTGTAGTCAGGTAACGAGGCAAGGCGGAGCGCCCCTTCGTTGCTGTTCCCCGCCTCGCACTCATGGTGCGTCTGGTTCATCTGTAAGGACATAATCTCCTCCTCGGGCGCGTGGTGGCCGATGTCGTTGGAGGTGGTCTGGCGCTGTGGGCTGGGCTGCCCATGGCTGGAGTCCTGCCGCCGCTTGTCCTTGCGGTAATAGAGGGCTGCGAAAGCAAGAACATTGAGGAACAGCAGCGAGGCTCCCACCGCGATGGTGACGCTGAGCTCTGTGGAATAATCCCTCGGGTTGTCCACCACAAGCGGCCCTGTCTCCTCGTCGTCACTCCAAGAGTCCTTATCCTCACTGTTGTAAGCAGGCGACATAGGTGGGCGCTTGGTGTTGAAGGGCCAGTTTTTCCCGTTGGGCCTCTTGGTGGACAAGCTGTTTTGTGTGGTCTCCAGGGGTGGCACTTTGGTGGTCGTAGAGGTGTAGTGGAACAGCTCATGGAGGTTGTACAGGTGGGGCACTAAGTGTTTCCAGAAGGCCACTTTAGTGGCCCGGTAGTGGTCGCGCACGCGTGGCTTTAGGCCGATATGCAGGTACAGCTGGTCCTGGGGATTGTACTTGGACCAGGCCACCTCTTCGAAACGGTTAGCCTTGGTGTGGATAAACTTGGTGTCTTGGGGAACCGGTTTGTTGGGGTCCCTGGAGACAAGAAAGAGAAGAAGCAAACGATAAAATGAGATGTTGACAGTGGATTTAATTATTCATACTTTGACATTCATTCAGAGCTAAGGGGGCAAAATGCAAATAATAATAAAAAAATATCATAACACTGTTAGTCACGGCTTATATTTTGGCAAATCTGCCATAATTTTGGAAACCAGGGGAAAACATTTTGATTTCAACAGCATCAACCAAATGTTGTTTAAATTTCATCCAGGTGTCTCTGCTGCAGGAGGAACTGACACCAATATCATTCCCAAGCCTTCCTCCCCTCCCTTTCTCCTTTCAGCTACCTCTTTGTGGACCCATTATGCCTGCATGTCTCATCTCCCATCTCTTCTTCCTCCCAGATGTTGATCTTATTTCAATTTTGAGGCAGCCCAGCCTTAAAAAGCAGGCCAGAGGCTTTTAAAAGTAAATGCATATGAATAAGTCAGCAGGCTTTAGGGCTCGCGTCAGGAGGCATTTTGTTGTGGATAATCCAATGTTGGTGGAGCCTCTCTGCTAATTGCTCACAGAAGGCGCTGCAGTGTATACTGGCATCCAGTGCACTGATGTAAGGTAGACCATATTAATCAAAACACTAAAGGGAAGTGTGCAGTCATGCTTGTGTGTGTGTGCATGGATATTTCTGTAGGAGGATGCAGTACCTCATTTGATCCACAGAGTTCACTGTTCCACCTTTTACTTTTCAACATGTTGCAACAAACTGCAAACTACTTCAATTACAGTGAAGCTATTGATTTATCGAATGAATTAACATATAGCAATCTCCAACAATCACACAGCTCTTTGTTGGCGTACAATGTCAGGACTGGGACCTCGGCAGCGCTGTGTATTACTTTCGTTGTGGACTAAATTGCTTTCTGTGAAGGACTGTGAATCATAGGCGAGCGGCCTTGAAAAACACAATACCCGAATGCTTGAGGAATGAAAAGAAAGAAATGTTATGAAATATTCCTTAGTGAGTACGAGTGCAATGTTGATGGTAAGTAAAATTCAAATTTAGTTAGGGATTTTGGGATAAGGTTACTTTTTTCTCTTCTTTTTTTGGAGCAGGTTGAAAAACCTCCACACACAGCTAAGAGTATTAAAAGACAAGCCAGAAGAATTCACCCTCCGTCCTCTCTTCTGTTAGTTTCTCTGCTGTCAATTTTTATTTTTCAGGTCAGTGCTTCTGGGAGAGGGAGAGAGGGAGAGGCAAAGCAAATTGAGATGGCTGGAGCTGGATTCCTGGACCTGAGCTGGTGTCAGCAGAGCAGCCCGTAAATAACCTCTTTTATTAGGACCGTAATGATCCCCAATGAATATTGACAGCCAGACGATGATGACTTTGTAGCTGAATATCAGTAATTAAGTTTCAAAGGAGCGTGCGGTGGAGGTAAGGTCATATTGATCTCCCGCAACATGCCAGGGAACAGGATGTCAATGGAGCAGCTTGAGATGAGGTTGTCTGCAGCCTGCGTGCCTCATGAATTCTTACATCAGTGTCGTTTTCCTCCCCCTCTTTTTCACACAAATACGACGGCAGTAATGGAGGTCAGAGCTGCCACCATTGATGGGATTTCTGTAGTGTCCAACAATACGGCAAACAATTTTTCTTCTAGAGAGTAAATTAGCCAACTTGTTAAATTAAATGAAAAACGTCTTGCAAAAAGTACCGGTACTTGGAAAGATCTTGCAATACGATCAGTGTGTGCAGGCAGTGAGGGTGCAGTGGAGTTAGAAAGCTCTTCGGTGGCTGGCTGACTGGTTCACTGCAAGTGAAGATGAATAATTTAGGCAACACAAAGAAATCAATGTGGCTTCTTTAGTTAATTTGATTTGCCGCATTAGAAAACAACTGGCTGCCTTATCTGATTACACACACATATGCTTGGGTAATTATTGCAATGTCAATAGTAAACAGGGTACATTCCTTTGAATGGTTTCTCCAATTGCTGCTCGACTTTGGGGCTTTGAGATCCTATCTGATCCTTAGATTCTGCTACTGACTGCCCTGAGATCCTCAAAGTTACCCTGCTCTGTTTGTATGTGGGCTTACTGCTATGTAGTCAGATGTATTCTAAATGTACACAAAAATTGTTTAGTTTTGAGCTCGCTCTGGGTTACAACCCCCCCCCCCCCCCCCAGATGCACAAAAAAACAGATATACAACACCTTATACAACACCTTGCAATAGTATCCATCCCCCTTTTTTCCACATTTTGTCACTTTACAGCAATAAATGTATGGAATTTTATTTGACAGACCAACACATGGTAGTGAATAATTTTAAGGTGGAAGTAAAGTGTTACATGGTTAATTATTCAACAAAATGCAAATCTGAAAAGTGTGGCATGCATTTGTATATTCAACTCCCTTTATTCTGATACCTCAAAACAAAATCCAGTGCAGCCACACTGCAGTTAATTAAAGAAAGGCACCACTGAAAATCTTCCAAGGCATGGCTGTTCACCTGAACTAAATGCCAGGCAAGGAGAACATTGATCAGAGAAGCAGCCAAGAGGTATATGGTAACTCTGGAGGAGCTGCAAAGATCCACAGCTCAGATGGGAGAATCTGTTGCCTGGACAACAATGAGTCATGTATTCTACACTATAACTCACAACAAACATGTGTGTAAAGGTGCTCTGGTGAGCTTAAACCAAAGCTTATTTTTGTCTAAATGTGTGACGCTTTGTTTGGTGGAAACTGCACTACATCGTTGCAAATACATCATCCCCACTGTGAATCATGGTGGTGGCAGCATCATGCTGTGGGGTGCATTTCTTCAGCAGTGACAGGGAAGCTCGTCAGAGCTGATGGGAAGATGGGTGGAGCTAAACACAGAGGAAACCTTCCAGCAGGACAAACCTAAGCATACATCCTGAGATACAATGTAATGCTTTAGATTAAAGTATATTCATGTGTTAGAATGGCCCAGTCAAAGTCCAGGCCAATTGATAATCTGTGGTGCGACATGAAGAATTATGTTCAGAGACATTTCCATCCAAACTAAAGAATGGCCAGTAGGCAGGACAATGGTCTCTAGAATAACAACACTTGTTAAGACTCAGGGCACAGACAGAACACTATTTAAATTTTTATTCTTCAATGTCAAACCATGTACATCTGTTGGTCTACCACCCTAAATATAAATAAATTCCTTGACACCTTGTAGTTTGAAAGGGACAAAATGTGAAAAAGTTCCAGGGTATGACTCTGTACATTCTCATATACTCTGTTACAACGTAATCATCAGCCTAATATTGCTTAAGTCCCAGTTATGACTTCCATTTAGCTCTGAGCTGACTTTGATATTGCCTTCTGTGGGATGTCTTGTGACGTCTTGACACAAGGCTGTTGTTAGCAGATGCTTTCTGTGCTGAGGATTACACCTCATTCTTTTTTTAGTCCCATGATTTGTTTCTAGGTATTTTTTTAATTAACAGGTACAACAACTTAACATCATCAGTGAGATAGTGTGTACAAAACTATAAAGCTTTCTTTAGCATGTAAGGACACAACACTTTATGTAATACCTGTTATGTAATGCAGAGCAATGCCCTTTTTCTATGGTCACTGTTAGAAATGTGGTTTTATCTAAAAAAAAAATCTATAGTAGGAAGATGCAATTGATAATAATTACAGTTAAACAGCTTTAAATACTAAGCCTTTGGTCAAATAAGACTTTCCCAGCTGAAGTTTTAGATTTAAAGCCAGAACAGAATTAGTTTGGACCACAGACATAAAAACCCATTTTAAAATGATCCAAGATGGCCAAAAAGAAATAGTATGGGGTAGGTCCATTCATTTGATGTACATGAATCGTTGCAGATTTAGGATGAACCATTGCACTGGGCCTACGCTGTCATCACATCTTTTAACTCCCAAAGACAACAGTAAACATGTGATAAATCTCTTCTAAAAAATGTCACTGCGCATCATGCTAAGCTCCGGAGCAAACAGTTGCTTTGACTGCGACATGAAGTGATGTCTGCAGTCCTGTTGGGGTCTGAGAGCCGCCCGGTATTAGCTGACAGCATGCTTCTGGTTAGACTTCCCACCTAATCTGGATGCTCAGCTGGACTCCCTGGCAGAGGAGAGGGATTATTACACCCATAAAAGGAAGAGATTTAATAGCCTCTTAGATTTCCTGTGATGTGTTCATGTGGCGGTGGAGCTATAAACCTCATACCCCACTTCCCTTCAAACATCACTGACCGGCTGACCCCTCTCCAACCTTGGCCTGTCATGTGTGTGTACCTCCCACCATGTGTTTGCATCTGTGAATGACAGGCAGTTTTTGAATGTGTGCACCTCCTTGTGTGTTTTCACAGTGTTGTTGCCACACAATGATATACTGACCTCTTCACAAGTTCAGGACTTAAAGGTAAGACATGTCAGGTTTCAGAAAGCCTTACACACCAGTTGGTGATGAATCACCAACTCTCCAAGCTGATAGAAGAAGAAAAACTTTTTGTAGGGTATGGATTACAGACGTGACTCTTGGCTTTACCTACAGAGGATGTGGCAGAACGGGACTTGAGCTCATTACCTATTCTAAGCCCTATCTCCAAGCACTGATGTAAAAGGAAGATAAGGGGGAAGAATGAATATCATTTTCTTCCTTTTTTCATTTCCCATGTACCTCCTTCCCCTTTTCATCCTGATGTAATTTGAAGCGCTTCAATGATCATAGACCTAGCCATCACCAAATCTGAAAAGACATGTTTAGGTGTCCTAAGGCAGAAGACGAGAATCTATTTTCACTGCACTCAAGGTCTTTTGAATCCAGAGTGGCGTATAGTTTCTTTATATAAGACAAGGCGCACACATTAACTCAGCGGCACTGATTTTGCTAAGATGCAAAATATGTGAACATTTTGTGTTGTTGGAATTGTTGTTGCTCTTGTGTGACAAATTCAGCCCCTGCAGTTGTTTATCTACTTACGAGGTAACACAAAGTAAGAAGCTAATTTTAATTTGCATTGCAACACGAGGTTGTGAAGCACCTTTTTCCATGCTCTCTGTGTGCATTTCAGAGAAGTGCACCTGACCTGAGCCTGCTTGTAGACCTTGTCTGAGAGCAGCGTCAGGGAACGGCTTCAGTACCGAGCAGGTGACTCATTGGGCTGTGCTCTTCTCCCCTTCATGCTGCTGCACACCGCGGCAAAGGGCTGAGTGATGCGTGGTTCATATTTAATGGCAGCCTTCAGTTCAGCAGGCTAAGTGATGCAGGGCGAGGCGCTGTGACTTTGGGTTGTGTGGAAGTGTTAGAGGACACGGCTCTCTTATTATGGACTCTTATCGATTTGTTTGATCAGCTCTGTACAGGCAAAGAAAGCACCCCTAAACGCACAATTTCTTTTTTACTTTATGTCCACCTAAACTGCCTTTTATAGATGTTTATATAGAAGCTATGTTTGCTATATATTTATAGTCACAAACCAAATGAATGTACTGAGATCTGCTTCCTGTTTGTCTCTCATCCCTTTCGACCTTCTCTTATTACATTCAGCACACAGCGTGGACTCCAATCAATAGCATGCCGGCGCCTTAACAAGGAACACCACTTCCTTACATTCTGTAATGCAAATCAGGATATTGGCTACAATTCTCCCATCGAGTGAGTGCGTATTTAATGGAGTAGGTAGGTGGCTGCTGGGGTCTGTGCTATTCTCCAATGCAATGCCTTCACATGCAGTTGGTACAAGTTGGCCACAAAGAATGACTAAAAAGAATGGGGAATAATCCGGTGAAAGAAGGAAAGGAAGGAAGGAGGTCAGTGATGAGTGATATAACTTTTAGAGCAAAGAAAAAAACGCCTGTAGTTTTCTGTGAATGAGGTCAGATGGGAGGTGCAGCTGATGTGTAAGCGCAGCTAATCCTACAGGGAAAGTAGGCTCAATTGACATGTGGGACGAAAACAAATCTGGCCGTTATGGAGGAATGGTAACAAGAAAGCCAGTTTTAAAAGAAAGCCATAAGAAGTCACATTTACATTTTGCCACAGGGCATGTGGGGGACACAGAAAACTTGTATAAGGTTCTCTGGTCAATTGTGATCAAAATGGACCTTTCTGGACAACAAAGCACCATGAGTGGTGGACAACGAACACAGTGTGTCACCCTGAACACACAATCCAGCTATGAAACAGCTTTTCTTCAGCAGCGAAACGAAGGAGCTTAATACAGGAAAATACTGGAAGAAAACCTGTTAGAGGCTGCAAAACATTTAAGACTGGAGCACAGTTTCACAGCAGGACAACAAAACTAAACATACAGATAGACCTACAATAAAATGGTTTAGTGGAACAATGCCTGACACACTGAATGACTAAAGAGAATGAGGGATAATGTGCAGAAAGAAGGAGAAGGAAAAAACTAGGTCTGCAATGAGAAATAAATTTTTTGAGGCCAGGGTCAAAATGCCTCTAGCCATCCTTGAATTGAGGTCAGATGGGAGATGCAGCTAATAGAGAAGTCTTTCTCAATTGATGTGCATTGACTCTAAAGTCAGTCTGCACAAAAAATATCAATGGAGTCTATTCACACTCCTTACAGTAGCTAGTGATCATGTTCTGTAATGCGGACTGGCACCCATTGTTTCACGCCATACAAGATGACACGCAATGTTTAACATATACTAACTGAGCATGGCAAAACACAGGTACAATGCAGACTACAGGAGACACTATTTTCCTGATGATGACTGGAGATGCGACCCCTTTTGAAATCAACAAGTAAACAGTCACGTTACCAAACAATGAAGAGTCAGCTGGTGGGACAATCATGTGACCCCACACGGAAATAAGCCTCTCCCTGTTCTGGTGCTGCACTGAGATGAGTGAGTATCCTTCCCTTCCGACTTAAGATGTAAAACCTCTCTTACCATTTAGCACTAATTACCTCTGTGAGTGTGACCTCTCTCTCAGTTTTGGTTCAGCTGAAGACAGAACACAGAAGCACTTCCCAGGACCTCAGAGTTGTCTACTGTAACTCCAGTATTTTGAGGCTCTTATCAGGAGCAAAAATATATGCTTAGTTCTCCTATTAATACCTGCCAATCCAGGTTTATGAAGCTGCAATGATGCTACAGTTTCAGTGACAAAATTCACAGCAAAAGCTACATAATTTGAGTTTTAAGAAATACTTTTCAATTTTTATTTAATGTATTTCGCATTAAACAAGGAACACTTGTAAAAGTGGTTGGTCCTGATCACTCTGATTGATATGTCAGTCTCTCTAACACTTGAACACGGGACTAACTTAAAAAAAAAACTGACTGAAAAAGTTCCTTTAACTTAGATCATGGCTTGTCAATAAAGGGTCATGGTGTGACCTCTAACCAGTTGAGAACCACTGTGATAGAGTATAGTTGTTGCTAATCCTATGGGAGAGTTTATTCCACTGAAAAGTAGGAGGAAAACAATTCTGTGTATTATGGAAAAGTGGCATAAAAGAAGGCCATAAAAGTCCCATTTCTAAAAGAAGGCACCCTTGTCATGTGAGACCAAAATTTTTTTGGCCCTTCTGCAAAACATAATATGTAGAGGCAAAATAACGTTGCACATCACCGTGGACACACCATAACCACGATGAAACAGGGTGGTGGCAACATCATGCTGTGGGGATGTTTTTCTTCAGCAGGGCCAAGCTGGTCAGAGTTGATGGGAAGCTGATGCCAATAAACAACTACAGAGAATGAGGAATTAATCCAGGGAAAGGTGGAGTAGGAAAGAAGGGGTAAACAGAATTTTTAAGGCAAAGACTAAAGGCTGTTCGTGAATGAGGTTAGATGTGAGATGCAGCTGATGTTCAACGCCACTAATCCTAAAGGGTAATTATACTCGATTGGCAAGTAAGACAAAAACAAAAGAAAAATCAACTTCTAATCAATTGTAAATCATAGTGTAGGCTATTCAGACATACTGTTGGTACTTTTGTTTAGCTGGCAGCCATTGTCACTAAACCAATCAATACTGCATATTTTATTTCATGTTGTGAATGTAATACATGACCAGATTCCTTTTGTGTGGGATAATGAGAGAGAGAGGGACGGTGAAGAAGATAAGGAGAGGAAGAAGAGAATGGAAAACATGACAGCGCTGTGCTCTTTAACTACCTAGCGAGGCCCTCTGCACAGTATGTGACACAGCTCACATGGAAAGCAGAGAAAATGAGCACCAGTAGACCAGTGTAAAAAAAGAAGATGGACCAACACATTTAAAGCACTAATGATATATAATGATTGATGTCTTCTGGCTTTTTCATCAATGGTTTCATTTTTCTTATTTGAAGTACTTTGCTTGCACGTGTGTTTAAAAAGCAAAAGAAATATTTTAAGACATTGCTCTGGAGAACGTTCTCCATGAATAAAGTACGTCTAGATGTGCCTTTCAATAGTGAAACAAAAAGATTCCAGTTAGGACAAGTAACCGAGTAAATCCACCTAACTCTCAGGAAAGGACAGTCTCACAGTTTAATGTTTACGTGCGCTCACTAAGAAGATTTGACAGCGTGCACTCTATGTGTGCTTTTATGCTTCACTAGCACGGAGGGGGGAGAAGGCACGGGGAATGGATTTGTCCTGTAAAAATGACACATGAAAGCCAGGGACAGGAAGAGCTTTGGGGATGTGCTGCTATGATACACTATGTTGACATGCAGCCCAAATGTCTCAACATCGTGTTGCACATGTTCCTACAGCTGATTTAGAGGCAGGGACAGGAAGTGCAATCTGGGTCAGCTCATTGCATACATCTGGAAGGGCAGAGAGAGGTACTTTGCACATATAGGCAAGATAGTTGCTGGGCCAAGCTAAGAAGCCAAGAGAAATTCAGCTGGGTCTTAATTAAAAGTATGTCCTCCAGAGCCAAATTGGGTTGGGTGGTGTTGGAGCAGAGCTCTGTATCCCTTAGTGTGGCCTAAATGAAGGGAATCAACTTCTAAATCTCAGGAAAATGTTTCACATCTACAACCCCCCACTGTAAGAGTGGATGGTAGATGCCTTTTCATGAGTTAGGGGAAGATTATGGAGTGGAGCAGATAGCAGAGGGGTTTTTAATACTGGCAACTAATCCAACACTTTACCATCTGAGTGCCTAATTGTGGTTTGCATTTTTTCTTTTGTCTGGAGTGATGCCAAACTGACACATCAAGGGATATATGCATGCCATACCATGCTTAGACTAAAACCAAAAAATGTATGTTTGACCTGCTTTGCTTCAAGGAACATCTAACATCTGGATTATTTTTAGTTTTAAAAAAGGTCCAATTAATTTACTATTATACAGAAGAAACAATAACGTTTATACCAATACAATCCAATAAAATACACAGATTAGACTTAATAACAACGAATACATATATGGTCCCTCCTGCTAGGTCTTGGTTTGCTGGGGATCTCATCCCAGTGGGATGGGCCTGGAAAACCTTCAAAGGGAAGGTACCCAAAATACATTTTGATCCAATTTGACATAATCACCTAATCTGACTCATTTTAGCTCATTTCAGCCACTTGTATCCACAACCTCATTGCTTTAGGATTGATCCATTTTTCATGAATACAGGTGAGGGTCAAAACGTAGATGGAGCAGTAAAGCGAGAGTCTTGGTTTTTGGCTTAGTTTTTGCTTCACTACGACAGACCAGAGCAGTGTCCTCATTACTGCAGATTACCCAATCCACCTTTTACTGGAGGAAAACCAGGGCATCAGATTTATAGGAGCTTACTATCATTCTTGCCACTTTACACATGGCTGTTAACCCCTCTAGTGCACGCTGATGGCTACGGCTTAAAAAACACCAACAGAACCACATCATCTGTGCATCTCTTCAGAGCAAAAATGAGACCCTGAGGTTCTCTCCATCGAGTGTCTGACTCACTCTGAACTTGTACGGGTAGGGCAAGAAAACTGGATCTAACCCAGGGCCCCACATCCACCTAAATCTGGCCCAGGCAGCAATTTATTATCCATATCTTATGACCATAGGTTGGTCTTCAATGGAGTGGTAAATGAATAGCTTTGCTTAATGGCTTGGATCTTTCTGCACCATGACAAAGGCGAGCAGTGCTCGTATCAAAACAAACAAGACTCCAAATGACTTATACATCTCCTGCTCCATTCTAGCATAATTTGTGAACAAGACACCAAGGTACTTGAACTGGAGTGAGCAGTGCACCTTTCTCCAATTGAGAACCATGTCTTGGTTCCTCTGAGTCAGCAAGCTTGAAATGTAAATCTTTTAAAATTCAAATTAATCAAAATGTTTCTTCCAACAACTAAAGAAACAGCTTCACAAGAATATAAATGATGCATGAAACTTGTATCTATAAAGATGTATGTGATAAGAAAAGATGGCTGCCAGGCAGTTTTTGATCTGATGGACCCCAGTCGTCCCTTGAGAAGACAAAGCAGCCCATATCAGCCCATATCGACAAGTCTTTGCAGCTCCAGCTTCCTGCAGTAGGATGACTGAATGTAAATGCCCTCTAATTGAACAGCAGATGATATAGAGAGAGATAAAACACAGAACAAGATTTTAGTCCCGCATCCCATTCAGGATAGGATCAATACCTATCTAGTAACAGGGATTGTTAAATTAAATTTAAGTTGTTAGAAATGATTACTGGTAGTCAGATGAAATGGCTCGGCTCCGTGATGGGTGGGGGTGAAATTAAGCATCGTGGGGAGTGAGTCACCCAGGGCATGGGTGATCAACGTGGCCCAAGCTGAAGGAATCAATATCACAAAGAGAAGGACTTTGATAATCCTCCCTAATAGGTCTTTGTGTTTTTTGGGGCACGGCATACTAGAGTACAGATAAAACCTATGTCAAACACACACACACACACACACACACACACACACACACACACACACACACACACACACGCATATCCAGCCACACACATACTGTATAAACTGAGGTGTACAGAAAGGCCAGTGACCATCCAGTCAAACTCAGCCAAAGCAGTCAGCCGAGCACGTACAGCAAAACACAGACTCAGCAGGAACCTTTAATCTTCTTCAGCTTTAATATGTCTCAGGTCTTCAGAATGAGACCCAGGAAGTCTAGGCAAAAATCAAATTTGAACAAAAAAATGTTTCTGTTAAAAAAATGCCTTTTCTCTGCTATACATGGAGCAGCGCTTCCCCCACGGTCTCTTTTCTGCAGCAATGACGATCTTTTAACACAGCTTAGATAGGATTTCTATCTGATACTTTCTATTAATGGCTCATCAAGTTTGCAGCTGTGCCATCACTGGTTTTACTAATTTCTAAGAACAGGTGCCAGTATGCAGCAATCTGTGGCAAAATCTTAGAATAAAGATACCAAAATTCTGTCCAGTCTAATGAGAAAATCATTTTTATCTGTTAGCCATTTGCCAGTTTTAGCTTTTGCTGTTAATTTAACCTCCCAACATGGGGCCGTTAACGATTATTTAGTCCTTACAATTTAACCATTATGCTTTTGTGGAAAAATATTTGGGGGACAGCACATTGAACAGGGGTTGGTACACAGAAAAAGGAAGCTTAGTTGTGCACTTTTAAAGAAATTAAAGTCAATTTAAAATATAACTGTTATTGCAGCCAATGGCCAGAATCATTCAATGAGCTGGCAGCAACAGTCAATCCAAAGAAACAACTAAGGTATTGACCTCCAGTAACAGTCTAATCTTTTATGCATTTCCTGCTGTCAACAAATATTAAGGAGATGGTTCATCATGTTTCCTATACCTCATAAAACAGCAAACCTGGTAGAAAAGATTTAATTGTGCACCACTGTTAGTCAATTAATTACTCTGTTTCCTTTTTCAACATTACAAAAAAGGCTTAAAAGTCACATTAATTTTACAATCAAATAATAAAGAAAAAAAACAGCACAAAGTGACATTTGATCCCAAACCATTAAAAATGCTCGTACTAAATAAATGCATTATTGCATAACACCTGTACACATGGAAAATATTAAAGGTAGCACATGAAACAACATCACAGCAAAGCCGAGAGGTCACAGAAACCCCAACCCCTAAAAGGCCAATTCAGGATTCTCAAGGTGACATTCTATTAGAAGGTTATAGCAGGTAATATCCTATCCTCCACCAGATACTTCTCAATTACCCATGAGCTTCAGCCTTCTTGGCCAACCAGTCTGGATTTATAGTAATAACTTACTGTTGGTAGTTTTCTACTGCAGCAGAGGTATTATAACCTTTTAATAGAGCCTCACTTTAAAAATCCTGAACTATCCCTTTAAGGTTTGGTGCTTAGGAACAATAATGTTTCTCAGTCAACTACAGTAACAATAAAGAAAGCTGGACTGAGCAAAGCTTTGTGTTGCCATTTTTCAGTTGGTATAAGGTATGTAGTTGGCTATACGTTACACCCTAAGTTGCTACTGTGGTTATAATGTAATAAGCATTGACATCCTTTTGAGCACACATACAAACAACTTTAGCATGCCCATCTCTCTCAAGGGTGGTTTGTTACTTGCTTAAAATATGTGGCTTTAATGTCATTGTTTTGAAACACCGCAAAAATCAACCACTGCTTACTTTTAGAAATCTGTGCTTTACAGTATAGAGCAATCCTCAATTCTGTTATGTTATTCCACTCCTCTCATGGCAGCTGCCTCCTCTCACCTATGTATAGTCTGCAGTCTTAATGCAATATCTCACCTCCCACAAGACTTCAAGGTGCATTTTTTTCAGGGAGTCTTCAGTAGAAATCTTTTCCATAATGTTGTGAGAAACTTACAGTTTACAGCCTGTCACATTCAAACTAAAGTGCTCTTCTGAGCAGCACAGTCCTTTGTTACTAGACTGCAGTTGTTTAGCTGATGTTATGGCATGTACATTAAATATGAGTTAAGCTGACATTTTTCTTATGATTTATAATGATTTATATAATCAATTTCTATCCTTTTTTATTCTAAATTTTAAAAGACAGATCTTTTTACAATCATTTTTCAAACCATATTTATACGATTTGTATGAGGTAATGTTGGTAACACTCTTCAGTAGAGAAGAAGACTCAAAATTTGGTCTTTTTAGTACCGATATGGTGTTTACACATAAAATCAAAAAGAGACTGAGGAAATTATTTAAAAAGAAACTGACTTAATTTTTACGAGTTGATGAGACACTGCAGCTCATTCAGGCTACAAGAGAGTGTGAGATTTTCAGCAGATAACAGGAAGGTTGAAGGGAGTACAGCAAGGGAATACAAAAGAGAGTGTCTGTTTGAGTATTGCTAGCTGTGCTATTCGTGCTAATCACTGATATGAAATACTAAATGCAGTAAATCAATACACATATCTAACCATTTTCTTTACCTACCAAGTACTAAGGTCCTAGGGTCAAGGGAGCAAGTCCAGAACCCATAATACATAACGCAGGGTCAGTAGTCTAATGTGAAATAGGACAAAAAAATTCTTACCCAGTTTTGGCAAAGTTGGTCCAGTAGGTCATAACCACAGCACTGAGCATGACATCATTCTTGGAGAAGTTACATGGGAAAAGATCGGTGGGACCAATCATAGGAATTCCAAAGACATATGGCACTTCATCCCCGTGGGCCGCATCTGACCACGCAGGCTTCATAAGACTCTGGCAGTGGTGGTAGAATGCGTAGAAGTAGGTTGGTGAGCCATAGCGAGCGTGGAGATCAGCCGTCACCACCGACGGCTCCACCCATTGATGGTCGGTGAAAAGAGCCACAAGTGTTTTGCGCCTAGTCTCCGGATTGTCTCTGTCTGCCCAGTCCGTGTACATGAACTTAATGGTCTCCCTAAGCGTGTCCTTTCCATCTGGGTATCCATACAAGCTGTCCACAAAATCCGACACAGAAAAGTCAAAGTCATTTCCAGAAACACCATCCTCCGAATCCACCACGTTCTCTACAAACCGCAGGCCTTCCCCCTGATTCACCCCAAGCATTATGTCATAGTTGAGAAACTCGCCCTGCTCCATTAGAATCTCAGGGTCGTCTGGAATAACATCCCCATCAATGACAGGTCCAAAGGCCACGTGGTACCGAGCAGGTTGGATGTCCTGCTCCACCAGCTCCCTGGAGCTCTTCTTCCGCAGACAGTCCACCATGTCTGAAGTGTCGAGGACATTGCAGCCCACCTTCTCTGCCAGGAGACGGGTGTACTTGACCGGCTGGTAGTTCACTGCCCAGCTGGAGAGGGCTGACCCACTCTGAATGATAGCTCTGTGGAAGAGACCTGCACAAGGACACAAGGAGAAGAGATAGGAGGGTGTTTAATGTGTCATTTTTAAGGATGATGATTCAGTTATGCGTTGCATTACATGAGAGTTGTTAATTTTGTTGCTGCCATGATCAAACGCGGGCTGTCAGGCACACAGCAGATAAGAATAACAAAGGCCAGACAGAACAAGTCCTTGTTGCCACACAGAACAATAATGGAATCATTGCTGTGATAATAAATGTGCAGATGGCCTGGTCTCACAGACAGAAGGAAGAAATAGCAATCTGTCTGTCTTACTTTCTTCCTCCTTCTATTGTTGCATGCTCTTTTGGAAATGTTAGCAAATGGTGCTAATGTAGGTTCATAACCTTTGTTATGCATATACAGTGCATCCCGACAAGCAACTTATGTTACATCAAAATATAAATAATTGTATTAAAATTATTTGATTTATTTGAAGCGGCCCTAAAGATTATAAGGGCTTAAAAACACACTTTATGAACTGAAAACATTGGTCTGATATAAATGATCTGAATGGATGCATTTATCATTGTGGAGTAATTAATTCCAGGTATGAACAGTCTATATACCGGTAAGCTTTGTTGTTTTTAGAAATAGAATATGTGTTTAATAAATCTAAAATTGTGTTTGAAAGAATTTTAAAGTGTAGGATAATTTAAGCATTATCTAACCTGTCTAAATATGTAGGGTTTTGAGCTGTTGTGAAATCCACTCTAATTTAGCACCAAACTTGGAATCCAACTTCAAGGCCATCACGTGTGCGTCAATATTTTCTTACAGTGCTCACTGTGGACATGCAAATACATGACAGGAACCATTTTCAGTGTGTAACTGATAGATTGTTCTTTCTTTTTGTCTTGTGGTGCCCGCCTGTGGTCTGCCACCCAGACCCAGGCTTTATTTATCGACACTGCAATGAGTACATTCCTAGGTGAAAAGAAATTCTGGAGCACCCACACTGGTAATGTATGAAATACAGTCAACAACACTTAGGCTGTTGTTTAAAACTTTTCATGTTTTGATTAGAAGTTGCAGGTTGTGAATCAGCAGTAGGTTCAATTAATAATTATAGCGGGATGTTAATATGATAATGTCATCATTGTGTATCTCGCAGAGTGCAAAAATAGTAATGCTATCAAGTTGTTTACCTTCATTAAAAACCCTGCTGGGTAACCTGTTTATTTTATAGTCTAATAACATTACCTTAAAAATGTCTTTAATGAAGTAATTTTGGCCTATGTAAGTTAAACCTTTTAAAATAGGAACACATACACACTTGTGAGCTTCCCTTTTTTAACAATGCAGAGAACATTACAGCAGCTGCCTTTCAATTGGTATTTTTGAACTTTTTAAAAGATTTCCCTGCATTAGTTATCCCATGTACATATGTATGACAATCTGTCAAAACAAACTGCATGCTGACTGGTGGGAGATCTGACTGAAATCTTTTTTTTTTTATTTCATGCATCAGCTAATTTGCCTTTGATCAAAATCAGCTAATTTTCCCTTAATTTGGTCTGACAAAGAGGAATCTAATATTTCTTTCTGTTATAAAATCAGAATCAGAAAAAACTTGATTACCAAGTAGTGTTTTACATGTATGAGGAATTTGCTTTGGTGGGAAGGTGCTACACATAGACAACCATACAGCTGACATATATAAATTTGGAAATATGTAATTGAGAACAAAAACTAATTGTGTAGGAATGAGAAAAGTAGAGCACCGTGGCAAATTTTAAAAATATACAATAACAACAAAATAGAATTAAATGAAATAGTATTTACATGTGCTCAGATATTCATAATACTTATGCAAGGGGGGAAGTGTCAGTGCAGGACCAGGGCCTTATTAATGAGGCTAGCTGAAGATAGGAAGAAGCTGTTTTTGTGGTGGGAGGTTTTGATCCTGATGGACTGCAGCCTCCTGCTAGAGGGGAGAGTCTGAAACAGATTGTGTCCAGGGTGGGAGGGGTTAGCTCTAATCTTTCCTGCTTGCCTCCGAAACCTGGAGGCATGCAGTTCCTGAAGAGAAGAAAGATTGCAGTGAATCACCCTCTCAGCAGAGCGAATGATACACTACAGCCGCCCTTGTCCCTAAAGGTGACAGCAGCGTACCAGATGGTGATGGAGGAGGTGAGGATGGACTCAGAGATGGTGGAGCCGAAGTGTACCATCATTGTCTTTGGCAGGCTGAACTTCTTCAGCTGCCGCAGTAAGTACATTCAGTACAAATAAGTGTGTACGTGTTCTTTACATGAAACCTGGTAATCAGCCGAAATCAGAAATAAAGACAACTGCAGCAATAAATCTGGTGCGGGGTGCAGGGTAGGTGGTGGGTAACTCGGAAGAATAATTAGCAGAAGCAGAGCTGACTGGCTACTGTAAGGACTTGGTTCTAGTGATGTTTGTGTTATTTTAGTAATTACCAGTGTTATGGCTTAAACTATAAGAAGAGCCCAATCATAGAAAAGCCTCTACTCGGGGATTGATTGCTCTCTAATGATGCTTTGGGTTTTTCCTTCCATAGTGTTCTTTTCAGGGTAGCATAAATTGAAAGAACATCAAACATTATAACTAAAGACATAGATTCTGCATTTAGAGGTCATAACACACACAAACACACTTATGCAAACACATTCTTGAATACACATGGTTCTGCATTGCATATGCTTTACTTTACTTTTTTACCTTAAAAATTTTAAATTCTGCAGAAGCTTGTGGGTGTATTTCTATAAATAAAATGAGACTCCTACTCCCTACACTTGCAGTAAGAACTGAACTGCACCTTTTTATCCAGTTATGCAGACTGCTGGCACACAATGAAAAGCCGAACTGAAAAGAAAGCCGGGTTCTATTGCTTGTATGTAACAGAAATAGATACATGTTGAACTACAAAGACCTTTTTTTATGTGACTACATGTTGGTTTTGTGCTTCTGAGTGGGTGGTTTTTGTACAGGTTGTTTCAGAGACCATGACACTAAAATCTACTGTTTATTCAGAAGTGTTACTACAACTGCACATTTATAATCACAAATTTCTATGTATTTTATCAAAATTTTATGTGAAAGACCAACACAATGTCAGACATAGCTGTGAAGAGGATGTAAAATCATACATAGTTTTAAATTATTGTAACAAAAATAAATCATCCATCCATCCATCCATCCATCCATCCATCCATCCATCCATCTATCCATCCATCCATCCATCCATCCATCCATCCATCCATCCATCCATCCATCCATCCATCCATCCTGTATCCGCAATCTCATTATTTCAGTAACTACCCAAAGTTTGTGACCATAGGCAAGGATTGGAATGTAGATCACCCAGTAAACAGAGAGCTTTGCCTTACAGCTCAACTACCTCTTAACCACAACGGACTGGTACAGAATACGCAACACTGCAGAACCCGTCACTCTCACGCTTCTTTCTTCCATCACGCGTGAACAAGACCCTGACATACTTAAAAAACCCTCCACTTGAGACAGCACCTCATCTCCCACCCAGAGCATTACACCGTTTTCCGACTGAGGACCATGGCCTCAGATGTGGAGGTGCAGATCCTCATGCAAGAGACTTCACACTCTGCCCCTACATGGTTTACCTTAAACCATGTAGGGTGACAGCAAACATGTAGATGAAACAGCACTGGTTAGATGAGAGCAAAATTAGATTTTCTGGTAGTGACAGTATCATGATGTGTGGATGCTTGTCTTCAGCAGGGACAGGGAAACTGTTTAGAGCTGGACATGAATGTAGCTAAATAAAGGGCAATTCAGGAAGAAACCCTGAACAAACCAGCTGTAAAATACTTGAGATCGGATTTAGTAGGAGGTTATGATTAAACACACAGAAGTCATCTATTAGAATGTCCCAATCAAAGTCCAGACCCAAATCCAGTTGAGAATATGTTTGCAATTGTTGTTAACAATTTCATTCTTTAGATTTCCAAAGCTGGTAGAGACATAACTAATTAAACATGGAACCACCAGTGCAGTAAAATGTAGTTCAACAAAGTATTGATGTGTGAACCCAAATGCATTTACACTTTTTGATTTTTCTTTGTAAAAAAAAATAAAACCATATTTATACCCTACTGTTGTTCTATCACATAAAAGCCCAATAAGTGACAAAATATAAAAAAGTTGAAAATCCAACATGATTGTGATCATAAACAGTAGATTTGAATCAAGCAATAAGAGTTTTGTGTTTAATTTTCAAAATGTGAATTTCAGTGTTCAGTCAAAAAAAAGATGGGATGCACTGATCCTCATATGTCCAGATACTCTCAGTATGGTTATTTGGATTAGTTATTATTTAACATGACTTCAGACGAAATTAAACAAGTCATGAAAAAAAAACTCGACTTGTGAAACCCCTGAATAAAAAGCACAGCCAATGTGGGGAATGAAAATACTTGATAAGGTGGCAAACAATTGTTGTTCAAACATGCCGGTGAGTTTTCTCTGTTTGTGATACTTCACAATCAGTGTGGGAGGGTATGTTGATATCTTGGTGTTTATGAGGTAGACAGCTGACTTAAGTGCCAAATATATCACTTTGGTAGACGTAATCAGAGGCGACAGGGGGCTTATTTTTTCTAGGCAAAGAGGAAGTGTTTATTTATAGACCTATGTACAGATATTTGCTTACAAAGAGTAAGAATAATTATTGTGTCTGGGTTAGCAAAGTGTGCTCAGCAGGTTAGCTTGTGTGTTTTTGAACAAATATTTTTAGGTGTGAATATGACTTGATGAATTTCTACAGATCCATTAGTGAATAAAATTTTTACTGATCCTCAAAGTGAAGGATTATTAGATTTTTGCATCATGTGTTTCTTTCTTCATGGATAAAACCATGAGCCTTCTGTGTCCTGCCCCAAAAGTGCCCTTCAAGCTGTCCTGTGGCTGTGCATCTCAGCAGGATGGCGGCCCAGTACCACGCCCCAGAGAGCGGAAGCAGATGTCGAGGGTTTCACCCACTTGAAAGCATTAAAGGGGCAGACCTAAGATGAAAGATGGCCACTCAGAGGCAGAGCGGGGGGGGGGGTTTCTGGGGTTTTTAATCCTGCCATCCCTCCTATCTCTTCCCCTTTTTCCCTCCCTCTCCCCTCCCAGGGCTCTTTACTGGTATTGCCTCTCTTTGTGTTTCAGCTCATATTGTGCGGGGGGCAGGCAGAGAAGCAGTTGTACATTCGGGGAGACGGTCCTAAATCCAAATGTCTGTGAGCGTTGCCACAGCTACTTCTGGATCGTCTTTGATCAGAAGTTGCTGTAGGAAAACTGCTTCCCGCTGAGAAATTCCTATTCCTGCGATTGCCAAGACGATTTGACAAATAAACAAATATCAAATATGTTTTACTGTAACTTGAAGAGAGCTGCTTCAGTGCGGCTTGGCCTGATCCTATGTCTACCTGCACCCAAAACCACCAGATGGCTGGCTGAAGGAGGAAGCAGCAGCCAGGTTGACAACGCTAGATTTATTTCTGCTCCGGCTGATGACAGGGCAGGAGAGTGGCTGAGCTTTTACTATTGTTTGTCAAGAAACATATAAATCCAGCACACATGAGCTGTCAGCGGACCAGTAAATATGTATTAGAACTGTGTGAGATGCGCCCCACGGTGATAGGAAGCACACTGGGGAAGGTCAGAGAGAGAGTGGGGGGAGAGCACAGGCTTTATCACCCACTGAGGGAATCCACTAATTATCCACACAGGGAGGTGTGCGCGTGTGTGCATGTGTTTCAACTTTGATTGATGAGCCGCGGAGATGAGGAATCATTCGATGGACGATAGGCATCACCATGATGAGGGTTAAGTATTTGTGATTTTGTTTTGTCTCATTCTGACATTGAGGTAGTAAATGATTTCTCACTTAATATCCAGATAAATAAAGTCGATAGAGCTGCAAGCAAAACCAATCAGCATTCATGTCACATTCATTTTTTTATTTTTTGTTGTAAAAAACAACAGATAGCCTTATCGTTATCTGCCTGTGTTTGACATGTGAGTGCCTGACAACGAAACTGTGAGCAGATCCATCAAACTGCAGTGTCGCAGGCAGATTGAGGTCACGCTGAATTATGACTACAGCTCTGAGGTAATCATTCATTGGGACCTCGGCTTAAATGCTGCTGTGGTTGCCCTACAGCCACCTCTGTGCTGTGGTTTGCTGACCTCGACTGCTCTGCCCCCTTGCTGGACACCTGTTAAATGGACATTCGGGCCTCAGATTGGTGGAGATAATTTACAGATGAAAGCTGAGGAGGAATAATAAAAAGAAAAGCTTGACCTTCTGGTGCAATGACCACTGCAATAGTTCATCCAGAGGCTCAGAAATATGATTATATCTTGTTCTGACAACTACAATATGGATTAAGTACTGATACTAATGAGCTAGCAATGTTGCATCTATGGAGAGGGAATAACAGGATGTGACAACCACTGTGCGAAGGTTTAATCTGTGCTAATGGACAGGGATGCTGCCTGTTAGCATTATAAATGATTGTCCGTTTTACTGTGTGACAGCTGGTGACACATTAGCTGTGAGTTTTATCATTCTGTCTTGGTGATATAGCTGACAATAAAGTGCATGCTGTAAAATGACTTGAAATAAAAAAATAATGCACATTAATATATTAATGTAACATCCGTTAGATAAACTTGAAAGTTTGGATTGGAAAAGTCTGATTTTAACACTTATAATTTTTTAGCACCTTGATAATGTAAAGTGGTAGAAAATAGTTACAATTTTGATACAGATTAAAGGGTGTCTGCGAACACAATCAAACTCACTATATATATATAGTTTGTCAACATGTCATCCAGTTTTTCCTCTTTGTTTGGCTATTTTGTTGTTTAACATCACATAAGGAAAAAGAAAAGTATTCAGAGTTGTTTAGAGTGTTTTTTTTCCTCTTTATTTTCAATTACATTCTGGCTTGTGCGTGATTGTGATGGAGTGTGCTGCCCTGTGATCGACTGCTGACCTGTCTGTAACCTGCCTAATGCCCATTGACCACTGGAGACAGGTACCAACCTCTCCGCACTCTGGCAAGGATTAAGCAAATATAGGTAATGGATGGAAAGTATCAGTGAGATATTCAACCAGAGAGAGCACTGACATGTTGAGAGATGTCTGCAGTTCATTTAGACTGTGAGATGGTAAGAGAGAGCAAGCCTTTCAACAGCTAACGGGAAGGCTGAATGGAGAACAACAAAGTGGCTCTGTTATCTTTATTTTTGAATTTTCAACCTCTGTCTTGGAACATGCTGGATTTGGAAATGGCATTCTTGGAAATAAGAAGAGGTAATGTTATGATTTATATACAAGTACACAGAGCCTGTTGTTTTTATAAAGCTAGCCACTGTAACATTTCTTGAGCCTCTTGTGATATCATCAAACCAAAATACACACAAAGCAAATCAAGCTTTTAAAAACGTATTATTTTTGTGAAATCCTGCTGTGGACGTCCGTACTCCATTATCCAGCTGTGTTTTATTTCCAATGGACATTTCTTGAAAAACAAAAAAACCCACTGGACTTAATTGTCAAATAAATAATCACAAAACAGAAATAACATCACAATAAGAACATGTATTTCTTAGCTTTTTAATGTCGTATGCCTGCTTCTGTATTCTGCTATTTTCCACTTTTTCTACAATATTTTGTGCTTTTCATCCTGTCTATCAAATCCTCCCTGACTCCTTTCCAAAAGGGGGCCACGCTGAGTCCCTCCCTGCTGATTATTAGACATAAGCCTGCGTTCAGCGGAGCTTGAATCCTCTGAGCCATCTTACCTCCACCGTCTCTTCACTGTAAGCAAATCTCCATAGACATGGACTATACGCAGAGCCCTTCTGTGGAAAACATCTCTTAAACTGGGCTAGTGCTCAACTGAGCACACTCAATATATGTTGCTGCATTTTACTCAAACTCTTTTTTAATACTTTCCTCCAAAGCTCTCTTCTTACAGGAACAAAAACTGTCAGTTTTTACGTCAGTTTGAGGGATGTTCCAGCTTCTTTAACCCCGTGTGAAAGAATTGAAACCGTCCAGGACATGAATAATTCTGAAATATTTCTAATTGTATATTCTTGCCCCCTTTTTGCAATCTCATAATGAAGGGTTAAAGCTGCTGTCTCCATGGCTACAGCCTACGGGCTGAATCCACTTAAACACAAGTGCCTCTGGTCTGATAATGCATTAGTCTGCGGGTAATTTCACATTGGTCTGGCAGTCTGTAACAACACCTACATTGTTTTTCTCTTCCATTAAAATTTCCACCAAACACTGAGCTTGTCAACTTCAAAGTGATACTGATGAAATCAGGGAGAAAAAAGCAAGCTGCATACTTCTTAGTGTCACTGAAAATCCTCCTCAAGCCCCTAATGTCAAAAGGGGAAACAGTGCCTTGCAAAAGTATTCATACTCCATGCACTTTTTCTCATTTTCTCATGTTGTAACCACAAACTTCAAAGTATTTCACTATGACTTAGGTGATGGTCTACCACAAAGTATTGTTTTGTTGTAAAGCGAAAGTAAAATAATACATGGTTTTCCAAATTATTTACAAGTCAAACTATTAACAGTGTTGCATGCATTTGTGTTAAGACCCATTTACTGGGTCTGAGCCAAGTGGGTCTGAACCAACAGTGGGCGTTACACAACGCAAAGAGGAAGGCGGGCAAAGTTCCTTCTACTGCAAAAAGAGAGCATCCGTAAACTACAGTTAATATGGAAAAGGAGGCCGAGACGCCGTACCAGACCAATGGCATGTATCAGACAGCATGCTTTCATTTGTATATGTTCAGTATCCGCAGGTTTAATGGAAACGAATAGTCAGACAATGCGTATTTAGTGTGTTTTTGCAATGTATAAATAATGTTTATATGTTATTTATACATTTGCAAATGTATAAATAATGTTTTTACAGTACCTTCTTCGTCTTCAGCACCGTACTTGTTGCCTTGATTGTCTGCAGCTTCAACCCACCCATGGGTGACATTGTGGGTTGTGCAGAAAAACCAAGTATTCTGAGGTGCCCAAGTTGAACCAGAATTTGCGCTCTGGAACATCTTTCGATGAAAACATTGGTAACCAATTAGAAATCACATTTAGGAACTGGAACGGGCTCCGAACCACGTTTGTGGAAAAAGGGTAAGCGAAGCAGCCAAAAGGCCCATGATAACGCTATAGGAGCTGCAGAGATCATGGCTCAGGAGGAAGAATCTGTTGACCAGACAAATATTGGCCGTGCAATCCACAAATTCTTGGACCACAATGCTGGTTATGGTTTACCTGAGAGGATTCTTAGTTAAACCTAAATAATTTTAAAATCCAGATACTGAGAAGTATTTTTTTCATGTATTTTGCATGAAAACAGCAAATAAATGTTTAAAGTTGTTACTGATGGCTCTGATTGTTATGCCAGCCTTATGATTAGTGCTTGAATAAGTGACAAAATTTTTAAAACTGAAAAGTTTATTAATTTTGGAGGGTGCTTGTCAATAAGAAGTGATTGTGGGTCCCAAACGCTGGCAATTTGAGAACCACTACAGGTTTAGATCAAAGCATATTCATGTGTTAGAGTGGTCCAGTCAAAGTCTAAACCTAAATCTAACAGAGAATCTTTGCAAGACTTGAAAATTCCAATTCACAGATGCCCTTCAAACAATCTGACTGGGATTAAGAGATCTTCCAAAGATGAATTAGCAAACATTTCAGTCTAGATTTGCAAAGCTGCTGGAGATAAAAACCCAACTTGCAGCGGTAATTGCAGCAAAATATGGCCCTACAAAGTATAGATGCAAGGGCACTGAATACAAATGCTCACCACACTTTAAAAAAAACATGTATCATTTTGATACTATTTCTCATTTATACACTAGTTTGTGTTGTGCCATAACATGAAATTCTCCTAAAAAAAATTAAGCTTTTGTGGTTGTACCATCAAAAAATGTGGGAAAATGCAAGGCACTGTAAGGTCAAACACACCAGAAGGCTAAATGTGCCTGAGCATTTAATGAGTAATACCTGTTAGCTTAGATTTGGCTAGATAAAAGCCATGCGCTATTTGGGTTCCTGTTCTGATATTATTGGTACTGTCTCAAGTTGTAAAAAAACTTTCTCCCTTTTTTACTCCGGGAGGCATGGTAGCAAAGCTTAAGCTGAAGAGCGGTGGGGTTAGAAACATAGGGACTGCCCCTGTTTGTATTTTATCTCACCCATAAAGAGGTAGTGTCTGAGGAGCCAGTGTTTTCATCTATCAGTGTGAAACATGCTTCATGCCAGCCCTTTATAATGCTGTTTGAAGCTGTTGGGTCTGCTGCTCTAGCCTCAGTAGAGACTGCCTGCTTGCCTGCAGGCTGTGGCTTAGACTAGATAAAGAGTTTGATCCATGAGGGTGGGTGGTTGGAAGAGTGAGGGCATGGAAAAGTAGAACATAAGAGGAAGAGAGGGAAAAGATGAGAATGGAAGGGATGAAGGTATTAGTGAATAACGGAGAAGGGAATGTATAAAATCGCTTGAGGAAAAAAGAAAAAAATGGGGTGTTGGTTGGAGAGGAGAAGATAAACATGACCCCAGCGATAGTCGAAACCCAGGTTTGGGGATCAATGAGCATCTGAGCCGAGCAAGTGTGATATCTCCCACTAATCATGCAGTAACATCCGCTGGTCAATACCACACACTCCAGGCCCCATCACCACACATACCAACCCCCCTCTGGTTGTACGCACAGCTCAACAGGCTGAGCGCACCTTCTTGAACTCGCAGGTCTGCTTGCTAATCCTGGGCATGTGCACAACACCTGAATCAAACCTTATCTGTGGACTAATGCCCAGAAATTCATTTGCCTGGGACAGGCGTGGGTGAGATTTACTAAAAAAGCGGGACATTTCAGATTAGCGTGCGTTTTATTGTGATTAGCAGTAAAGCAGATTAGGCTGACATTTTCAAATGCTCCTTTTTCAATTGTCTAAAACTTTTGGTTGCTTCTGCGTTGCATTGTCCGATAGGGCAAATTGGATCTGGCGTTCCCAGACGGATAATGCTGCTCTTTATCTGAGCATCCCCATGTGATTAAGTTATGGAGTTTGCAAAGCAAAGCATAAGCATAAATACACATGTACATGCTCGCTTAGTACCAGCTAAATAACATCTCCCTTGACTCTTAAATGAAGGTTGGGGCAGCTTTTAAGCACTTTGCTGTACTTGTCAGAAGCCTGAAGAGCATGTGGAAAAGTGTTTAATGGATGAAACAATCACAGGGTGCTTGACTTTTTTTATATTTGGCATTTTTCAAAAAATGCATTTTATGTAACCATCATTTATTGTTATTAAAAAGGTCTCCAAGACAGAAAAGATGGAATAAACTTTTGAGCTGCAACCAAATAAACAGGATATTCCAATATAATAGACTGAGATGTTTTCCCACATTCTGTGAACACTATCTGTCCATGTATGCTTGCATACATACATCCTAAATTGATTCCTTCCCTTCTCTCCCCTTGCAGTCACCCTGGCATGCCACGAGATAGAGAGCGCCTGCATGGTTAAATTCCCCATTTGCACTCATACATATGTCAGAATTGCTGCAGCCTCTGAAAGTAGAGAATGCTATCTCTGTGTCCTTCTCGTCCTGGCTGCTTTTGTTTTCCAGCATTTCAGGCGGTTTTTACCAAGCACTTCACTCTACAGTGCTACACTGCTCAGAATGGCCTGATAGCTGTGTTAAAAAATAGGAAATAAAGGAAAACAATGACACCCACTGTCATAGAGCCCTGACTGTCAGAAATGTGAAAATCCGGAGAAAAATTAGTTATTTAAGGGTTATCTTTGTGTATCTCCATGTCATTGTTGTGTAACTGTCTCTGCTAAGCTCATTAGATGAAGCAAACTGTTAGATGTTTTCTGATTTCCCACCTCATCTCCTGCTGTGTACACAAATATATATTTAGATTGTTGTGGCAACAGGAGATGATTAGTGCTTTTAACTCTAGTAAATGGTGTTTTTTACCAGAGAACTATGAAAGCAACATGGTGTTCAGCTGCATCGAAAAACTTGTCCTGTTGCTCTTAAATAAATATAAATATAACTACAGTTTACATTTCCAGTACCTTGTGAAACTATTTATACCAGTTGAACAAATCTGGCCTTCCTGGAAGAATGACAAAGAGAAATGGATTCTTGGAAGGATTTTATAAGAAGCTATATTTGCCACAAGCCTCGTAGACACAGCCAACATGTGGAAGAATATGCTCTGGTCAGATGAGAACAAAACTGAACTTTTTGAACAACATCCAAAATGCTATGTAGCAGAAAACTAACACTGCACATCACCCTGAACATACTGTCCTAATAGTAAAACATGATGCTGGCAGTATCATGCTGTGGTGATTATTTCAGTGAGACAAAGAAGCAGCTCAGAGGTAATGGGAAGATGGATGGTACTGGAAATACTTTAGGAAATCCAATTAGAGTGGCATAGAGAGAGGTATGAAAATATGTTTATGCTGGAGCCAGCACCCAGCCTCGTACATTTATTCATAGCATAATAATTAATCAGCTCAGACGCTGCTGCTGCTGATTTGACCACTGACCTTAAAAAGCATCCTTAATAGGGAGTCATTCTAATAGGGGGGTACACTTTGATAAGTAGAGGGAGCAGGAATTGCATCACATCCAGAGAGTACCTTCAACTTCTGGATCATTAATATTGGTTTATGTTAAAAAATGTGTTGACGTTCTTGGTTTGAGAAAAACGGTTTCTGCCCACAAGGTGCTCTATGTGTGGTTTCTAATGAGCTTCCTGAACTTTAGATGAGATAGTGCATATGTGTGTGTGTGTGTGTGTGTGTGTGTGTGTACAATCACATAGTACAGGTGGGTGGGCTGCAAAGTATGTATGCCTGTAGGTATTTCCATGTAAGCTCAAGTAGGATTTAATTTCCCTGGAGAAGCAAATTACATTTAAAGGATGTACATATGTATCAAGTTTAACATGTTAGAGCTGTGTGCACATTGTTTGTATTTATGCAAGCTTCACTCAGTTCAGGGACATTTTTTTAACTAGACTCAAAGACCCGTTAGCAAGTGGGTTTTGGAAGACGGCGAAAAGGGCCAGAGTTGGCATTGAGCTCCCACCCACATTCTGCTTTTTAGAAAGGCCTATGTGTATCCATCTCAGTTTCACCTCCATATCCCTTACAGCTAATTTGCTTTTTGCAAGACTTAGGCGCTCACAACACAGACCAGGGTCTCTGTATGGCTTTATCTGTCACTTTTTCTTTACTTCTTTGCTTCCCCTCAGGAGGGGCATCCACCCCTTATGGTAATTTATCTGTCATAAACGCAACTGTTGCCCTCTCTGGCTATACTTGGCCCGAAATGAGTTCCACTGATCCCATCTGGCTGTCATGAACAAGATGTCACCAAGATTAGAATCTTCCCATCCTTTCACATTTCATGGCTGAGTTGTCATATTTGTGTGTGACTTAAATCTTTGACCCTCTCATGCTGTATAAGTTTTATATCCACTTTGCTTACTTGAAGTCAGCGTAGTCCTCGTTTGTCAATGCCTATATAAAACTGAGTCAAGCTTTAGAGCTATTGTACGATGTATCGTGTCTTGCAAACGTATTGAAAATGTTGGAATTTTATTACACTGCAACTTCAAAGTTCAAATTACGATTTTATGTGATAGACCAACACAAAGTAGTGCATAGTTGTGAAGTGAAGGGAGAATGAGAAATGGCATTCAAATATGTTTACAAATAAAAATGTAAAATGTGAATTTGTAATTAGTCCTCTTAACTGTAAGAATATCCTTGTCCTAATAAAATCCAGTTACTGATTTGTGTCCACCTGTGTGTGATTTTAATCTCTGTATAAATGCAGCTGATTTGCGAAGGCCTCAGTGGTTTGATAGGCAAAATTATTGAATATAAAGCATCATTAATACCAAGGAGGAGACTGATATTTTCTTTTCCCATTCTTTTTTTTGCAAAGTAGCTTAAACTCAGCCTGATTAGCACTCTGGACATACTTGTTATGCTGTCTGTGTGTGTCGAAATAAAACTCCCCGCCATTTTTAGAAACAGTTTTTATCTCTTTCAAGCCTTATAGCATAAATATGCTGTAGCTTTATCATATATGCTAATTATTTTAATTTCTGCATAACATCTCAGGACCCCACGCTTGTTGAGTTGCAAGCCCAAGTATGATGTTGACCCCAATCTTGGGAACCAGTGATCTACACCCTTCTATTGTAGTTCTGGCTGCATGTTTAGGGTCGTTAGACGGTGAACATCTGCCCCAGCCTTAAGTCTTTTGCAGCATCTAGAATGGCATGCACATTTTTTTATATAAACCACCATTAATCCAAAAGTTGAAGGTACTCCCTGGATGTGATGTAATTCCTGATGTGATTAAGGACGCCTTTTAAGGTCAGTGGTCAAACCAGCACCAGCATCAGCAGCATCCAAGTTGATCAACTGCAGTATTATACTATGCATGAATGTACCAGGCTGGGTGCTGGCTCCAGCGGCGTAAACATATTTTCCTAGCTGTGCCTATGTCACTCTGTGTGTTCTCTGACACCACTCTTCTCTGCTCCTGCCTATTGTGCCAGTAGCCCTGCAGCCAGAAGCCACACGTGGCTTGTTTAATTCAAAGCGGCGCACCATGCAAACCGCAGACAAAAGATAGAAGGAATATGAATCTCACTCTCCTCCCCTCATTCTCATTCTCATGCTCATTTTAAAGACTGAGAACAAAACTCTGGGTTTGGGATTGGGGGGACGCCCCTCTGAGTGTGATCCCTGCACCTGACTGTGGAATTACCTGCAGCTGGGGTGGGAATTTATTCAGCGTGTGCACTGGTATACTTCAATGTGTTTGGGCATTCGTTTGCATGTGTGTGTGTTAGAGAGAGAGGTTTGTATAAGATGTGTTGAGTGAAGCGCTGAGCAGAGACAGCAACACTGTCACAACAGCCCATCCCCAGAGAGCCCTGTGTCCCTGCCTCATGTTTCATACTGTAAAGTCCCATTGAGTCAATTACTGTGGCAGCCGCTTTAGCCACCACAGCCACTTACAGTAAGTGGACGTTAGGACAATTGGGTTATGACATGTTCTGTTGTAAAAAAATGGCTTGGAAAAGGTCCATTGCCGGCAGAGGCTGCTCCCATAACAAATCAAGTCAACTAGAAATCCCAACAATTAAGAGCAGTTTGTGCAGCCGCTCTTCGAGTTGGCATGCAGCATTTGAGAATCCATCTGCGGTGGAACCAATCAAGATAAATCCAATAAAATGTTTCAATATTGACTGGAAAAGATTCAGTTTGCTGAGATGTGTCCTGCAGCTAAAATGTGTTGATGGAAGTCCTCATCAGTCTAAGAGCACTTCAGTTTTGCCTCCTCAAAACAGAAGCATGCCTATAACTAGGACTGTAACAATACATCTGGTTCGATGATATTTTATTAGATTCACCAGAACGAGATGAGACAAGATTTTAGCA
Organism: Crenichthys baileyi; assembly: GCA_036173005.1. Classification (NCBI taxonomy): domain Eukaryota; kingdom Metazoa; phylum Chordata; class Actinopteri; order Cyprinodontiformes; family Goodeidae; genus Crenichthys; species Crenichthys baileyi. The sequence continues at coordinate 211,906 of JAHHUM010002981.1, read as the reverse complement.
ATAGTTTGGAGAAAACTAAGAATCTCTTTTTTTTTGGACAATTACAGTGAAGGGTTTCACAGATTATAAACCGTGTTGTTCAGCTGTAATCAGATAAGAATAATTCAGTCCAGGTTTGACTGGTCCATATATTACGTTTTAAATGCTTGTCTAATTCTAAGGAGGTCCTAAGACAAAAAAATAAAAAACAAATAAGTGAACTGCTTCCTTATATGTTATGTTATCTTTATGCTAGTGTTCCTATAATCAAGGTTTCACAAATCTCAAACTGTACTTAAAAATGAAAAATTATCCAGGCCAGGTTCAATCACTTTAAAATATATTTGATTTTTAACTAGAGTTGATCAAGTGCATTACACCTTATAAAGAATTTGAAATTCTTGCTTCAAATCGGACGCCAACTATAGCATTCCTAGTGGCTAACATTAACTCGCTGTGTTATTCTCACATTGCTTCCAAGTATTTCCACCTAAATTGCTGCCACACAAATGGTTAAAAAATAGTGGAATAATCTTTTGTAGCCGACACTGGCCAGACAACAGAGCAAATCAAGAACTATATACTGTATTTTCTTACTTTATAAAAGGAGTCTTAAAACATACCTGGGCATTTCACGCCCTGTGGGTCACACTGCAAACTGTAAATCAAACACGCATCAAGAGAAAAGTTTGAATCCAAATATGCTATTTTTACTTTGAAAACTGGCTTTTATTTTGAAGGAGACATATTTCGTTTCCTACTTAACCTAACCCTTGTAAAGTCCTCTGCCCTTGCAACATTGTAAGCTGGCTCTGCACAACAGACAGAGAGGGAGATGCTCTGCGATTATGTTAGAAATTTCAGCTTATTTTAGAACAAAGAAAAGAAAGATTGATACAGAATGTGACATTATTACCAAGGCATATTTTAAAATATTACAAATTTAATTTAAATTACCAGACTAAACCTACACTCAAGTACGAAGTTGTACAAAGTTTAATTGTCAGTATGTTGCCTCACATTTTATTCTTCAGTTGCAAGTCTACTGTTGCCAGAAGAAGACAAAAAATCATATCTGGTTCTAGCAACAGTAGCTGACTTTAATGAAGTCACATGCTGACCGTGACAGGATAGTGCGTTGAGAGAGCTGCTAAAGAGCATTTTTTGATAAAAATACATCTAAATGTCATTGTCGTAAATGTCTTTTTTATTTTAGACATCTAAAATCACTTTTAAAAATGTTTATTACTGGTTGAAAGGTAAAGATGTTTTAGCCGTGAGTTGAAAGTGAATGACCTCTCCATTACTAAGACAGCTCCTTATCCAGGTAAGCTACACAGCTTCATTCGTCCAATCAGTTAACAAATAAAGGTACTCTTGTGTGTTTCTTTCATGCTTTTGTCATCTTGATACTTTGTTTTCACAATTTCACAAACATTTTTTCTTTGCCTTGAAGACATTGTGTCAGCGCAGCGTCTTCTGTGTAACAAGGGTGACTCTGTGAGTTTAGTTTAAAAGTACAAAGAAGATGCTGCTGCTGTATGAGAGTGTAACAGTTCTGTTTGGAAATTATGATCTATCCTGAAAAACTGACATTTTTCTTTTGGGAAAATGAACCTTATTGGTTAATTTTTTTCAAAAAAGTACACAGTTTATACAGCTCCCAGGTTCATCGGTACTGTACATAAAGATGTAAGTACCATAAAGATGTCTAACTAGTTTTTATTTTCTGCACATTGAAATAATAACACAATATGAAGATGAAAGGTTAAGCTTAGGTTTGAGCTGTTTGGCATTTCTGTGTGATTTATAGACTTTGTTTGGGGTCCTTTTTTATAGACTTTGTGGGCTAAATAAATAAACATATAAGCCATTAAACTGCTTACTCTAAGCGTAGTCTAAACCTAGATGAAATATCTACCTCTAAATCTAGGTTGCATTTATCTTTAACACTGAGTCACGAAGTGTAGCCTCCATTTTGAAATCAGCTCTCCTGTGGATTGGGAAACTTTATTTTACAAGAAATATTTTGGCTTTTTAATAACACAATATCACATTACACCCCTACTGATGACACCGTTATCTATTCTACAGACTAGAACAGGCATCTTGCCAAGACAAACTATTTGTAAAAACTAAGCTGTCAACATCTATCATGTATCTTATTATGTTACGAACAAAAAGCAGGATGAGTAAGAAAAAAAATGGAAGGTCATGGGATGGTAAGAGAAAAATGAAAAAGAAAGAAAATGGTGATAAGACTCTCTAAGGTTCTCTGCATGTGCTGTTGGCCCTAAGGGAATATTCCAGACAAGCTGAGGCTTTGTGCTTGGGTAAATAGCACTCTGCATGCTAAATGTGACTTTGCATTCATTGGGAGGTAGCAGCAGACATCCTAATGTATCATCTCGAATAGGTGCTGTTTAATACAAGGGATGTGAGTGGTTTATTTGAGTTAAAATTCCTAACATTTTAACATTTCATACCAAAACAAGTTATGGCACATAAGTCCATGTAAGTCCAGTTTGTGAAAGAAAGGGAAGACCGTCTGTTTTCCTCCTCTTTTAGATGAGTCAGAGTTTTTTTAATTTCCAATGAAGCTATGTAAACATGAAAATGTTAAAGAACCTCTTCATTTATCTGTGGGTTTTTGTGAGTTTACCTATCTTATTATGGCTTAAACCCATCAAGTGGAGCTGATTCCTGGGGTACTCCACTACAAAGAGGCATTGGCGGCTTTCGGAACAGTTTGCTCAAAGCGCTTTTCATTTAACCGTATTTTGTGCTGCTCTGCCACTCCTCCATGGGGTCATATTGGCTTATGATGCTCTGCAACTGTGAGTAAATATAAGCCTGTGTATTAGATTTTGGCGCCTTAGATGAAATCTAATTTTTGAAGGGCTTGGTTTGGGGTATTGCACATCCACACATACGAGACCACATCTGGCGGGTTGTCTCAAATATACATGAACTTCAAGGACTCACAATATGGCTGTGGTCCTATTATTTCCCTCGGCTTACAACGTTTTCCACGTGAGGTGTTTGATTGTTAGGTATGTAATATCAATAGTGACATTTACTTTGATATTTACCAACTTTGCAAAGATAGAGCTGGCAATTTGTGAATCAGCAATCTGTTGTGTCATCAGTCTACCATTTAGGAATTGAGCTTGGTAATAGAGGAAATAAAGCATGGAGATGACTGGCTTGAAGTTGAACAGTGACTTTCTGAAGCAGCTGACAACAGATTGATAGTGTCACAGTGTGCAAAGGACAAGCAATTAATGTGTACTGCTCTGCTTCTATTTGACACAAAGATTTATTGCTTTGAATTGCACATGAAGCACAAAAGCAAAGAAAAGGAAAGGCAGCAATAACAACATATATATCTATATATCTATATATATCTATATATAGATATATATAGATATATATGTTTGCCACAGTGTCAGCCTCATTTCAAACTGGCCAGCCTATTAATAAGCACTATGTGCTGTGCTGTACTGTACCCTTCAGCTCTGGTTTTGGCAGGACAGGCAGCAATGTATTTTTACCTCCAGTTTTTCCTGTCAAGCTCTGAAAAGGCCAAATGAGTAGTGGTGGACAGTTTCTCCACCACCTCAATACCCAAAATTGTGTTGGCTCCTTACAGTGGACTGGCGGTGCGGGGAGTAAAACACAGAGTGACAGGTGGAGGTCAACAGCACAAGGGCAAAGAGCTGTGAGCAGAGCTATGGTGAGTTCCTGTCCTAGCAGCCTCATTCACTATTTATTTTCATACGTGTGTGTTTGGGCATCTATGAGCAGGGTCCTCTCACGCTCTACACAGTCCGTTTGTTTATGTTGTTTGGGGGTGTACATCCATCTTTATTGTGGGAACTGATGTTACTGTGCTGCTGCTGAAGGTGTGTGACTGCCGCATGAAGGGAAGAGAGGCATTCAATGGTTCTTTCTGCCTCAGCAGTCACACTCCAGATTATCGGTCTTTTCATTTAAACCCATCTGTATGCAGCATAGAAGTTAAAAAGAAGAAACAATATCTTGTACAGTTTTCAGCTTTGTGTCCTTTTCTCTATTGTAAGGCCATTCACTGCAGTTGGTGCGTCGATTTCATCCTTCATATTTTCTTGTCTCTGTTTTAGGCCTGCAGCTTTGGCTACATGAAATACCCTGGAGAACGAAAAAAATGTGGGCTTACACACAGTGTGTGTGTGTTTCTGTGTGTCTATGCATGCATGAAGAGACAGAGGTTAGTTAAGCATGGAAGGTGGTTGGGGGTGTTTAACCAGGACAACCTTTAATGCCACTCAAACCCATGGGCTTGGGCATGCCATACCATTTGCTCAGAATGAATATTCCTATGTTTGTGCAGACACATGCATGTTTGAGAAGTATTGATTTGATTCTGTTGTGCAATGGTTTTTGTGTGTGAGGAACTCTGACTGTGGCACTCTATCAGTTATGCCACATGCTGCCATGCTTCACTTACTCCCTGTCCACCAAATATAAATTTAACATCTGAAGTCACATTGCTGGACATATTCTTTTTACTTGGATGTTTAGGAAGCATCTGAAGCCATGTTTGTCATTCATGCTGAGTTTTACATTTTATTGTCCATCAATAAGTTGTTTTTCTATGATATTAATGTTTTAAAAATGTTAACTGTTTTGCAAATTCGTGACCGCAAATATTCAAATTAAAATATCAAGAACCAACAATGATACATAAAAATGAGGGTATTATTGAGGGATTATTTGAAACATGAAATGAGAAATGCTAAAAATTTGTAAAAAAAAAAACCCAAAAAACTATCATTGTTGATCGAGCATGTTTCAACATGGAGTATTTGGAGTAAACCAATGTGGTTTACTTTTAGTGGGTGTAAAGCGTCATTAACAACAACTATTAAAAACATAGATCAAATGTGAATAACTCCTATGAAATGTTCTTTAAGAGGAACTAAATCCCAAATCAACTTTTTTTGCAGATAAACTGGGTCTTAAAGGTGCTATCTATATGTTACGGTGCTATTTTCTTAAATTTCATGTAACCTTGTTTGATCTGCAATATTTGTCCTAAAACCGTGTTAATGCTGCCCTCTTAGGGTTAAATGGTGGTTACTGCAGTTGAATTTTCCTATTGGTTCAAATGGTACAGCTTGGTACTTGCTTATATCACAGCCCCTGCGTTCAGGTCATTGGCAGCTGGTGAAAAATAGTCTTGGTGGGGCTGATCTAACAATACATTTGTCTACCTAGTACAATATATGAAATGGAATCAACAGTGAGATGATGAATACAATTGAACAGCATCCCATTCATCATGCTCGTGCAATGCCAGTTCAAAAGCACCACAAACCTTAATACAGTCAAAGAGTTTAGATAAAATATGACGATTCTTATCAACATCTTCATTGTACCTCCTTATTGACACACGGTGTCCTTCATCCAGCTGTGCCGCTATGCTAATATTTCAAAGCACAGCTAGCTTGACACAGTTTTCCATGTGAACTCTTGATTGTTCATGCTTCTTAATGCGTCCGGCGAGATGCTTCAAGTCGGTTTGTCCTGACTGTGTCCACGCTAAATCACAAGTGGCAATTTTAAAAAGAATGCAGGGAAAACAGAAAAGTGCATTGGTTATACCACAGCCGGTCAGCCACGACTTGCGCACGAACCAACTCTTGCAAAAACTCTGGTTGTAGAATTTATGTTTCTCCTTGGTCTGCTGGTTGATGATAATGTCGGGCTTGTTGGGTCCCAGCTCCTTAACCCGTATTTTCTCCTCCACAGTCTTCTTCTTGCAAACGGCTAGATAAAAAAGGATCTCATCAAATTCAGTGGAAGCTGCATCTCGCTTGTTAAGTTTGCCATCATCACTCCTACTGACTGCGCCGCACAAGCGTTTTTTTTTACTTGCAAGGGGAGATATTTCTAACGCCCCAAGGCCATGAAATTCTGATTGGCCATATATATTTATTCATTTCCCCTAGCAACTGTACACGATTGGCTTCGTTTCTAACAGATTTTCCCCACTCAGCGACACACCCGCTGAGAAGCCAACTCTGGTAATTGGCAGCTCCATAGTCAGAAACGTGGCACTAGAGACACCAGCGACCATAGTCAAATGTCTGCCAGGGGCCAGAACGGGCGACATCAAATCCTACTTGAAACTGCTAGCTAAGGATAAGCGTAGATACAGTAAGATTGTTATTCACGCTGGCGGTAATGACACCCGGTTACGTCAATCGGAGGTCACCAAAGTTAGTGTTGCTTCGGTGTGTAAGTTTGCCCAAACAATGTCGGACTCCGTAATGTTCTCTGGTCCCCTCCCCTATTTAACCAGTGACGACATGTTTAGCCGCACGCTGTCATTCAACCGCTGGTTGTCTAGGTGATGTCCAGAAAACAATGTGGGTTACATTGATAACTGGCGAACATTTTGGGGAAAACCTGGTCTGATCCAGAGAGACTGCATCCATCCCACTTTGGATGGAGCAGCTCTTCTTTCTAGAAAACTGGCCGAATTTATTAGTTCTCCAAAACTCTGACAACCCAGGGTTCAGACCAGGAAGCAGGGTCGTAGTTTAACACTCCTCTCTGCAGCTTTTGTACTGCTACCCATCCATTACCCTATTAAGACAGTGTCTCGCCCACGGCCAAAATTGAATAGATTAAAAAATAATCTAAAAGGAGGAAATCAGGAACATCTCATAAAAATAAACACAACTCAGACTAAAAAGAAAAATAAAACAATTAAATGTGGCCTACTGAACATAAGATCTCTCTCTTCAAAGACATTGCTAGTTAGTGACCTGATTTCTGACAATCAGATTGATTTATTTTGCCTAACAGAAATCTGGCTGCAGCAAGAGGATTATGTTACTATAAATGAGTCAACTCCTACTAATTATTTAAATTTTCACATTCCTCGAAATACTGGGCGAGGAGGAGTAGCAACGATCTTTCAGTCCGATCGATTGATTAGTCCCAGACCAATCAATATCTACAACTCTTTTGAATATTTAATCCTTAGTTTTCCTCATCCAAATTGCAAAGCATTAAAACTACTTCTATTTGTTTTTTTGTACCGTCCACCAGGCCCTTATTCTCAATTTTTAGATCAGTTTTCAGACCTTTTATCTGATTTAGTGTTAAATACAGATAAAGTTATTATAGTGGGGGATTTCAACATTCATGTTGACACTGAAAGTGATAGCCTAAATATAGCCTTTAATGCTATCTTAGACTCAATTGGCTTTGCTCAAAACATTAACAAACCTACCCACCTTTGTCTTCACTCTCTGGACCTTGTGCTGACATATGGCATTGAGTGTAAAGACATAACAATATTTTCTTATAACCCTGTCCTGTCTGACCATTTCTTAATAACCTTTGAGTTTAATTTAACAAAGTACTCCACACCTGAAAGAAAATTTAATTATAGTAGATCATTATCAGACGATGCTGTAACAACCTTTAAAGAATCTGTTCCACTTTTAATCTCCTCATTATCACTGAAAAGCACAGTGGAGGGCAATAATTCTGTTTCTGCCCATTCACAAATTGATTCTCTTGTTCATAGTGTTACTTCATCATTGCGTGGTGCATTAGACAATGCAGCCCCCTTGAAAAAAAAGGTCATTATTCATAGGAGGCAGGCTCCTTGGTTTAATTTAGATCTGCGTACTTAAAAGCACAATGTTAGAAAATTGGAGAGAAAATGGCGTTCTACACAACTACAGGATTCCTACTTAATCTGGAAAAATAGCCTACTGTTGTATAAAAAGACACTTCGCCAAGCCAGAACAGCTTATTTCCCATCATTAATAGAAGAGAACAAGAATAATCCTAGGTTTCTCTTTAGTAAAGTTGCTAAACTTACACAGAGTCATAGCTCTGTTGAGCCATCCATTCCCTTAGCTCTTAGCAGACATGACTTTATGGGATTCTTTTTAAATAAAATTGAGTCTATTAAAAAGAAAATCTTTGACATACTCCCGAAGATGATTACTTCATCCTCAGCAAGTGAGACAACATTGGAAATAACTGTAGAACCTGATCTGTGTTTGGACTGTTTTGATCCTGTGGAGCTTCCTGAGTTATCAAAAATATTAGCTTCATCTAAACCTTCAACTTGTATGTTAGACCCAATCCCAACTAAATTATTTAAGGAAGTGTTCCCTCTGATTACCAGCCCCATTTTAGATATGATTAATCTATCTTTAGTAACTGGATATGTACCACAGGCTTTTAAGGTAGCTATAATTAAACCTTTACTTAAGAAACCTTCACTTGATCGAGATGACTTGAAAAATTACAGACCTATATCCAATCTTCCATTCTTATCTAAAATTCTTGAGAAAATAGTTGCTAATCAAATGTGTGAGCATTTACACAGCAATGACCTGTTTGAAGAGTTTCAGTCAGGCTTCAGAGCTCATCATCGCACTGAAACAGTTCTGCTGAAAGTCACTAATGATATTCTTATGGCCTCAGATAATGGACTTGTGTCTGTACTGGTTCTGTTAGATCTCAGTGCTGCATTTGATATAGACGACCATAATATTCTCTTAAAAGGCTGGAATATGCTGTAGGGATCAGGGGAACAGCGCTAGGCTGGTTTAAATCTTATCTGTCTGACAGATTCCAGTTTGTTCATGTAAATGATAAATCATCTTTAAGCTCCAGGGTTAATTGTGGAGTACCACAGGGTTCAGTACTTGGGCCAATTCTCTTTACTATATATATGCTTCCAATAGGTCAAATTATGAGGCAGCATAGGATAAATTTTCACTGTTACGCTGATGATACTCAGCTTTACTTATCCATAAATCCTGATGAACTCAACCAGTTAGATAGACAACAAGCATGTCTTGAAGATATAAAAACTTGGATGACTTTAAATTATTTGCTTCTAAATTCAGACAAGACAGAAGTTGTCGTCTTTGGACCGGAGTCTTTAAAAAAGAAACTGCTTAGTCAATCACTTAAACTGGATGGCATTAAATTGACCTCCGGTAACAAAGTAAAAAACCCTGGTGTTATTTTTGATCAGGACATGTCAGTTAAATCCCATATTAAACAGGTTTCTAGAATTTCCTTCTTTCACGTCCGGAACATTGCCAAAATTAGAAATATCCTATCCAGGAGTGACGCTGAAAACTAGTCCATGCATTTGTTACTTCAAGGCTGGACTATTGTAATTTTTTACTATCAGGATGTTCACAAAATGCAGTTAAAAGCCTTCAGCTGATTCAAAATGCTGCAGCAAGAGTTCTGATGAAAATTAAAAAGAGAGATCATATTTCTCCTATTTTAGCTTCCCATCATTGGCTCCCTGTTAAATCCAGAATAGAATTAAAAATTCTCCTCCTCACATATAAAGCCCTTAATGATCTAGCTCCATCATACATCAGAGATCTGATTGTTCAATATGTTTCTAACAGGGCACTTCGTTCTCAGACTGCAGGTTTACTGGTGGTTCCTAGAGTCTCTGTGGAACCAGCTCCGGTTTTGGTCCGTGAGGCGGACACCCTGTCTACTTTTAAGGCAAGGCTTAAAACTTTTCTTTTTGATAAAGCTTATAGTTAGAGTGGCTTAGTTTATCAGGGAGGGAGCCTTCCTCCCTCCCTGTTGGATGGAGTAAGGGAGAGTCAGGTTTAGCCTAAACCGGCTCAGTTATGGTTGAGGTGCAAACACACCCTCCATTTCTGCTACCTGTATGACCCCCTCTCTTTTCCAATGGTTATAATCAGTCTGACAGAGAGAGGTATCCCAATCCTTGTGGTTTTTAGTATAACAATGACCATCAGTGGGATCCTTTGTGGGGTGCCTTGAAACGACATTGTTGAAAATAAGCACTGTTTAACTAAATATTCTGAACTGAAACTTTCTGTGTAGTTATGCTGCTATAGGCTTAGGCTGCTAGAGGAGATAATTACCACTTTCACCCTCTTCGCAACATTCTCACACTACTCTCCAATTTTCATTATTTGCTGTTATTTCAGCTTTTAACTTTGTTCTCTGTCTTTTCTCTTCCTAGAAGCTACACCTGGCCTGACTCTGTGTCTACCAGTGACACCTTTCTGGAGAAGGGCATCGTCTGAGCTTCTGCTGGCAACAACTTAATGCTCAACCTCTACCGATGATCCACATGGCACTGTCTTTCAGTGTTTAACCCTTTCTCTCTCCTAGACATGGCGATTGACTGAGCTTTTACTGTAACTAATTATATGTGCTCTCTTTCAGACTCTAACCTTGTAAACTGGCTCAGAGTTTATCTGTTCCTTCTTTCTAGGTGAAACGACTAAAGGAGCTACATCCATTAACGTTTACTTTTCCTTCCCATAGAAAGTACTCCTGAAACAGTGCTTCTTTGTTCTCTTTGTGTCTCTGCTCTGTTCTCTCAAACCCCCAGTCGGTCGTGGCAGATGGCCGCTCACCCTGAGCCTGGTTCTGCTGGAGGTTTCTTCCTGTTAAAAGGGAGTTTTTCCTCTCCACTGTTTCTATATGCATGCTCAGTATGAGAGATTGCTGCAAAGTCAACGCCAGTGACTGTCCACTGTCTCTACATGCTCATCCGGGAGGAGGGAATGCTGCAAGTCACTGACTGGATGCAATCTGCTGGGTTTCCTTAGACAGAAAAACTTTTTATCCAATTTGAATAAATAACTAACTCTGACTGCACTGTTCAATGGTTAGGACTAATTGTAATGTATGTACCTGACTTTTGTGAAGTGCCTTGAGACAACATGTGTTGTGAATTGGCGCTATATAAATAAAACTGAATTGAACTGAATTGAACTGACACCACAGACTTACTATTAGATGTCAAAATTTATGACAATTATTTACAATAGTAATGGATTGAACAAATATGGCTTTTCTGATGTATAACCAGTAGAAAACATTTCTTCTGTGAAATAAAATGTCTTTTGTTTACACAGAAGTATTTGAGAAAATCAAAAAAATAAAAGTTTTTGAACTCATATGTCCATGCTTGACATTCCTGTCTAAGACGCAGGTGAACAGATCCAAATTGTTGTAGTGCTTGAGAAAAGTCCAGACCTGCACAGACTTACTGAAACGCTGTGGTAGTAACAGAGCTGTCTGTAAACAAATCAATGAATTGAAGCTACATTATGAAGAAGAATGGGCCAAAATTCCTTTATAATGATGTTAGAAACCAATAAGGTCACTCAGAAGATGTTCTTGCTGCTAAGAATAATTCTACAAGTGACTTAGGGATTATTGAAAGGAGTACATTTTGCTTTTCACACACTATCTTTAATTTGTCACAATGTCAGTTAAACCAAAGACACATGCTTTGTTTGAAATGTTCACTCTCACTTTCTTACTGCACATTGCATTTATTTAGTAATGTACATCATTAATTTGACATAAATGTTTGTACCTGACAAAAAGGTTTAAAATACAGCTTTAGAATGTACATTCTTCATGATGTTGTGATTTATCACCTTACACAGATGAAAATATGTGCTACTTGACTCTATTGCACTACCAAAGAAATTACTGGAACACATTGACAGTGTGTTCCCTTATAGACAGTTGATGCTAATTAGCTTCATACCTGAAGAGATGAATACACCTTCTGTCCCAATCCATTCCTCTTTTTTAAAATGCAGCAACAGATTGTTGTATTCCTTGTTTATTAATTTGCGTCTCATTTCAAAATTTCAGAAGAGGATCAAAATTTCATGCTAAAGGTGGGCTAAGGTTATTAGGCATTTATTTTATTTTTAATTTCATTTTAGGCTTTATTTGGTCTTAAGCCCAAATCTGGATACATTTTTTCAATCTCTAATACCCACAATTCAGCATTTTTTGATGACATCTTTTGTGAGAAAACCTTACAACTTTTCAAATGAAGTTGCCTTCTTAAAATTGGTATAATAATTATTGAAGAAATGAACAGCAATCTGCCAGATAGTCGGGGTTGAAGTCAAAATGAAACACTTTAAATGTCTTAGATTTTTGTTACTAATTTACCCCAGCATGAAGCTGTGCACATTGTTTATCAGCATTTCTGCAGGACAGTGTTCGCGGTAGAGCCTCATCTGTGTTAATTCAGTGAAGTACTTCTATGGTAACACGTTCTCCTGTTTGAATTTTAATCAAACACGGGCCATCCTTTCACCGCCGGGGATGTGTGTTGGCTGTGACTAGTGTGCAGAGTCTTTGGCTCTGATCTGTTGTTTCAGTGAATGGCGTCAGATATTCGCAGCGCCACCTCTGATGTCCCAGCTCTTAGTCCTCCCTGCCCGCTTAATAAGTTTTTACCTTGAGAAGTAGACTTATTCTTTTGGGTTACTGACAATTTACAACAATACATTTTACACTGTTTAAATATTTTGGATTCATTCTGCTATTAGGGGAATGTGGGAAAAAGACAGACTTATACCTGCCAGTCCTGTGGGATTTTGTAATCGTGTCTCTGTCTTGTACTTAGGAGAATGTTTTCATATGGTAGATCCTGGTGGCTGGGAACAAGGGTACCTATATAAGCCTCATCACTTCCTTTGGCTCAGGGTCATGGGGTGAAAAGTGCTGGAAAAACTGCTGATCAAGAAGTAAGGTTTAATCTGTACAGCTCTTAGAGCAGAGAGCGAGAGGAGTCAGAGAAGCTGGGGCTGTGGCGCTGTTTCACAGTCTCCCTCTTCTCTTCTAATGAGCATTCTATTAGCAGCAAAGGGACAGATTTAGGCAGTTAAGCATACGGAGAAGGCTGACTAACAAAGCAAGTGGTTAGCTAAACAGCTGTTCTGTCTCTGAAGCTACCTCCCATCCACGGCTAATGAAGCCCTCACCGATGAGCAAGAGTCCTGGGACATGCCGGAGAACAGACACAGACATCCAGACAGCAAATCTCAGTAACACACATCCCTCATAAAAATACTGTGCAGAGGATAGCTCCACAGATAGGACAACCAAGGCTCCAATTAGATAGTGGCTCCAAGGGGAACCCTAAGAATAGCTCACTGGGTGAGCACAGACATTTTTATATGCACTCTGTGCTGCTGTGTGTTTGGAAGGTAAATACTCTTTGTATCATTTTTCTGACTGGAAAACAGCAGAAACAATAATGTGTTTTCATAATGGACAATAAACAGTTCACTGTGATGATGTTATGTGAAATGTTGCATTCTTACATTTTAATATTCTCTGCAGTGTAAGTAGCACCCGCAGTGGTGGGGATCAATCAAAATTAGTGACATGCCATATGTGTTTGTCAGCATCCATAAAGCTGCAGAAGATGCATGCACTCTTAGCAGCCTCCACTTAAACAGCAGACAATACTTTAAGGGCAATGTATTTTTCATGTAAGCAAGATATGACAGAAACACTGTTTCTTTTAGTTCATTGTTGAGTCTGTCAAAGACATGCTTGTTTGCCGACGACCTGTGTCACTTTAGAAAGAATAAGAACCAAGGGAAATCCTGCTTTAATTGAAGGATTTTCCAAGATGTGGGCTGCATCTACACTTCCATAGACCATATCAAGATTCAAGGGTCAACACTGGGAAAATGTGATCATTGAAGGTGAAAATGAGACTGCATATGTTTTTAATTCCTCGTACTCGTACACGTACTCGTACTCGTTGTCTTCCGCTTATCGGGTCGCGGGGGCAGCAGACTCAGCAGAGAGACCCAGAGGTCCCTCTCCCCAGACACCTCCTCCAGCTCCTCCGGGGGGTGCCCAAGGCGTTCCCAGGCCAGCCGAGAGACATAGTCCCTCCAGCGTGTCCTTGGCCGTCCCCTGGGCCTCCTCCCGGTGGGACGTGGCTGAAACACCTCCTGAGGAACGCGTCCAGGACGCGTCCGGTATAGATGCCCGAGCCACCTCAACTGGCTCCTGTGGAGGAGCAGCGGCTCTACTCCGAGCCCCTCCCAGATGGCCGAGCTCCTCACCCTATCTCTAAGGGAGTGCCCGGCCACCCTACGGAGGAAGCTCATTTCAGCCGCTTGTATCTGGGATCTCGTTCTTTCGGTCATGACCCAAGGTTCATGGCCATAGGTGAGGGTAGGAACGTAGACCGACCGGTAAATTGAGAGCTTCGCTTTTCGGCTCAGCTCTCTCTTCACCACAACGGACCGGCACAGCTCCCCCATTACTGCGGCAGCCGCACCGATCCGTCTGTCGATCTCCCGCTTCATCCTTCCCTCACTCGTGAACAATACCCCGAGATACTTAAACTCCTCCACTTGAGGCAGGAACTCCCCTCCAACCTGAAGAGGACAAGCCACCCTCTTCCGGTCGAGAACCATGGCCTCGGACTTGGAGGAGCTGATCCTCATCCCAGCCGCTTCACACTCGGCTGCGAACCGCCCCAGCGCATGCTGTAGGTCTTGGCTAGAGAGGGCCAGGAAGACCACGTCATCTGCAAAAAGAAGAGACGAAATCCTCTGGTCCCCAAACCAGACCCCCTCCGGCCCTTGGCTGCGTCTAGAAATCCTGTCCATAAAAGTTATGAACAGGACCGGTGACAAAGGGCAGCCCTGCCGGAGTCCGACATGGACCGGGAACAGGTCCGACTTAGTACAGAGACCGGATGGCCTCTAATAAAGGGCCCCCGACTCCATACCCCTGGAGCAACCCCCACAGGGCATCACGAGGGACACAGTCGAATGCTTTCTCCAGGTTCACAAAACACATGTAGACCGGTTGGGCAAACTCCCATGAACCCTCGAGTACCCTGTAGAGGGTATAGAGCTGGTCCAGTGTTCCACACTGCTCCTCCTAAAGCCAAGGTTCGACTATCGGCCGGACTCTCCTCTCCAATACCCTGGCGTAGGCCTTACCAGGGAGGCTGAGGAGTGTGATCCCCCTGTAGTTGGAACACACCCTCTGACCACCACCCCAGTCTGCCAGTCCAGAGGCACTGTCCCCGACTGCCACGCAATGTTGAAGAGTCGTGTCAACCATGACAGCCCCACAACATCCAGAGATTTGAGGTACTCAGGGTGGATCTCATCTACCCCCGAAGCTCTGCCACCGCAGAGCTTTTTAACCACCTCGGTGACTTCAGCCTGAAAGAGTCCAACCCCGAGTCCCCGGCCTCTGTTTCCACAAGGGAATGCGTGATGGCAGGATTGAGGAGATCCTCGAAGTACTCCTTCCACCGCCTGATAATGTCCCCAGTTGAGGTCAGCAGCCTCCCACCCCCACTGTAAACAGTGTTGGCGAAGCACTGCTTCCCCCTCCTGAGGCGGCGGACAGTTTGCCAGAATAGCTTCGAGGCCAACCGGTAGTCCTTCTCCATGGCCTCACCGAACTCCTCCCAGGCCCAAGTTTTTGCCTCTGCCACCGCCCGGGCCGTGGCACGCTTGGCCTCACGGTACCCGTCAGCTGCCTCAGGAGTCCCACAAGCCAACCACAGCCGATAGGACTCCTTCTTCAGCTTGACAGCGTCCCTTACTGCCGGTGTCCACCACCAGCAGAATAATGGAGTCCCCGGGAGGGGCACTATCCAGCAACCCTGACAGGGATGCCAAGAAGGCCAGGTACTCCGCACTACCGCTCGGCCCGTAGGCCGAAACGACAGTCAGAGACCTGTCCCTAACCCCTAAGGGATGCGACCCTCTCAATCACCAGGGTAAACCCCAACACGAGACGGCTGAGCTGGGGGCAACAAGCAAACCCATCCCAGCCCACCGCCTCTCCCCGTGGGCCACTCCAGAGTAGAAGAGAGTTCAGCCCCTCTCGAGGTGATGGGTTCCAGAGCCCACGCTGTGCGTGGAGGCGAGGCCGACTATTTCTAGTCGATATCTCTCGACGTCCCGCACAAGCTCGGGCTCCTTCCCCCCCAGCGAGGTGACATTCCACTTCCCTAGAGCCGGCCTAAGCATCCGGGGATCGGGCCGCCGAGGTCTCCACCTTCGTCCGCCGCCCAATACTCTTTGCACCGGTCCCTCACGGTTCCCCCTGCAGGTGGTGGGCCCACTGGGGGATGGCCTCGCGTCTCTCGTTCGGGCTTGACCCGGCCGGGTCCCGCGAGGAGCAACCCAGCCACCAGGCGCTCTCCAACGAGTCCCGACCCCAGGCCTGGCTCCAGGGTGGGACCCTGGCTCCGCCGTACCTGGCGACGTCACGTGCCTCGATTTAATAGTTGTCATGAGGGGTTCTTGAACCGCTCTTTGTCTGACCCGTCACCTAGAGCCTGTTTGCCATGGGAGACCCTACCAGGGGCATTTAAGCCCCAGACAACATAGCCTCTAGGATCATTCGAGCACTCAAACCCCTCCACCACGTTAAGGTGGCGGTTCAAGGAGTTTTTTTTCCCACAATCAAAATAGGAATTACATGCCCTAGTTGGGCATTATCATTCTTGCTAGTACTGTACTTTGGAGGAGTGATTAGTATACTGTGAATGCATTAAGCAATCCGTAATGAACAATATAACGAAACAGATCTATATGGAGGGAGAGAGTGTGCCTGGTAGATATTTGTCCTTATGCATATATTTCAATTATTTTCATGTTACAACCCCTAACGTCACAAAAGGAGTGTACAACTTTCAAGTGGAAGGAAATAGAAACATGGTTTTCAATATTTATTGCAAATAGATTCTGAAAAGTGTCACATGCATTTTCATTCCATCCCTCTACCATGTTTTTGAGTCTGAAATTTGTGCAAATTCTTTGGTGTGATACAGCTCAAGCTCAGTCAGTTTGGATGAAGAGCATCTGTGAACAACATTAACTTTAAAGTTTTGCAACAAATTCTTAGGTCTTGACACACAAGAAAGTGCTTTGATTTAAATGATTCCAATGTAGCCAGTCTCTTTTGCAACCTCAAAAGGGTTTCTTTCAAGGTTATCTCATATTTAGCTTTAGCCAGCTTCCCTTCAAGGATGGTGTTACCCCCACTATGTTTCATTGCATTATATGTTCTAGCTGAAGTTTAGGTTATTCCCTATTTTATTTTACTGTTTACTTAATTGAGACATAAAATATGCACAGATCATTACCTTAACAATCTGCCTGCATCAAAGTGTTTATAGCCATGGCTAATTCGCAACACCCGTCCCTAGAAGGGCATTTAAAAATTAAGTTAAATAGAACATGAAACTTAACAGTAAATACAATAAAAGTCCAGAAGGTGATTCATTTCTTCAAAACTCATAACTACTTACTCAAAACACAATATTTAAAAACTAGCACATTTCTGGTTCGCCTTTAGCCATATCTTAAGCCTGGAAGTGAACATGTTAACATGAGTTAAGGTCTTAAGTCAGTTAGTGGTGAGTTCCAGAGCTTACAGCTCTTAATATAGAAGGCACTCTGTGCAAAGGTCTTCCTGCAGTAGGGTATTTTACAGCCCTGATTTGTGGTGCTTCTGGTGACTTAATCACTGTTCAGTCTCTCAACAAATTCACATAGTGAAAGAAAACAAAATGTACAAAAGTTATCTAAGCTCATTAGATTATATTTCTTAATGATGATAATGGATTTGCTCATCATGCATGATTTTTACGGGTCAACTGTATAGAGCGCAAATGTGTTTAGTTATAGGAGAAGCCTGTGCCCATGCTGCATTCCATGATATATAAGACATAATCATAGTATGCATGTATAGCAGGGCAACCTGGTTTGCAATGTAGTTTCTGATTAGTTTGAAACAACTGATATTGCTTTGTACTGTTTCTGAAATGGGCTTAATATGTTAATCAAATTTAAGCTGAGGATCTCACACCAATCCGAGATATTTAAATTTTGAAATGGAGGGAATTTTTTTATTTTGTAAATCATTATTGAATTTTTCTTTTAAATCAAGTTTGCTCATAGAAAATCACATAGAGACTGTATTTGGGAGATTTAGGACTGACTGATTTTGGATAAGCCCCTGACATACTGTTGGTAGGAGGGTATGAGTTCGTCCTGTAACCGGTGGGTTGCCGGTTCGAATCCCCGCTCTCTCCATCTCAGTCGTTAAGTCCTTGGGCAAGACATTTCACCTGACTTGCCTGCTGATGGTGGTAAAAGAGCTTGGTAGCCCCTTCGTATGGCAGCCTCACTTCTGTCAGTCTGCCCCAGGGCAGCTGTGGCTACAATGTAGATCACCAATGTAAATATGTGGATGAATGGGCGGATGACTGACTGTAGTGTAAAGCGCTTTGGGGTCTCTGGACACTTGGGGATAAAGTGCTATACAAGTTCAGGCCATTTACTATTTACCATTACTTAGTGGGTGCATGCAGAACTGCATCATTCACATAAAGCTGAAAGCTGGCAAATGAGCAGTACAGAGGCAAGTCATTTATAAAAAGACAAAACAACAAAGGGCTGAGTATACAGTCTTGTGGAATGCCAATTTTCGTGTTCAAAAGTGCAGATATATCTTGATCTACTTTAACACACTGCACTCTAGCCTGAAGATAAGTTGAAAACCAGCTTAATGCCCAGCTGAGAAATTAAAATCTGACATTTTTGTTAAAAGCAAACTATGGTTAACCACATCGAATGCCATTTTAAGGTCAATAAATACTCCCAAAACCTTGTCTAGGGACTTCTTTAGATTTCTAATTAAACAGCAGTTGGCTATTTCAGTTAAATAACCTGGTCTGAACCCCAACTGAGGTGGGTGAATGAGCTGTTTAGATTCTAAATGCTCAATCTGTTGTTCTGCTATAACTTTTTCAAATACTTTAGATAAAACTGGTAAAATCGATATGGGCGATAATTACACATAGAGTCCTGACTTCCTGTTTTGAATACTGGAATAATTTCTGCTTTTCCCAGGAACTAGCAAATGCACAGGTTCTTATGGAGAGATTAAGATGTGTAAATGGTTTAGCTAGAACATTTCTATATTTTTTAACATAACAACTATTCATTTTTTAAATGCAGTGTGATTTGGAATTCAAACGTTTATTAATTATTTCTGCAACTTTGGATCCTGAACCTCTTTAATATTAAAAGAGTCTGTTGACTCAGTGAATGATTGAGAGAGTTTACAAGCTTCAAATCTAATGATAATTTTTCAACTGAAAATTTGAATTGAATTCATCAGCCATAATGGCACTACTGGTTAGACTATTGCCATTAATGGTAAGCTCTGTAATCATTTTGTGCTTATTTGTCTTGTTAGTCTGGTTGTTCAAATGCTTCTAACGTGAATTGTTATAAGCATTTCCAATTAGTTGAGAATAATATGTGGCTTTGCTCTACGCAGCTCAAGTACAACTTAATGCATGTTACAGCATGTTACATTTTGAGTGTCAGCCAAAAAGTTAAGCTTTGGTCTCTTCTGACCAGTTCATATTCTTCTACATGTTTGCTGCATCCCCCAAATGGCTTGTGACAAACTTCAAACGTCTTATGACCTTCGTGGAACACCTTTCTTCTCGCCAATCTTCTATAAAGACAAGATTTGTGGCGTGCATGACTAATAGTAATCCTATCAATTAATTCTTCCACTAGAGGTGTGATCTGTGCAGCTCTTCCAGAGTTACCATGGGCCTCTTGGCTGCTTCTCTGATTAACGCTGTCCTTGTCAGTTTAGGTGGATGTCCATATCTTAGTAGGTTAGAAGTTGTGTTATATTCTTTCCAATTTCAGATGATGGATTGAACAGTTTCCTGTAAGATGGTCAAAGCCTGGAAAATTGTTTTATAGCCTAACCCAGCTTCAAATATCTCAAACATTTATTTAAATACAATGGAGAGAGAAACACTTTTATTATTCAAAGAGAAACATGGGTTCAAAGATGACCTTACTGTCTACCAAACTTTGTAAATGAAGTTGAAAAGTGAAAGGTGCTAAACTGTATACATGAGGACATTTATTGATGTATGAAAGTGTTGGGGTTGGTAAAATTGGCTAATCAAGTGTGACTTTCAACGTCTTTGATTAGGTCCGAATTAGGGCTAAAAAAGTCTACTTTTATCATATTTTTGTGGGCTAAATATTTGCTAGAGACTGGGCTTTCTATGCCAGTGGTGCATACTCTTATGTAAAGCCTCCTGCTAACCCACAGCAACAAAGTACTAAATTAAAAGCACATGCCGCATAAGGATTTTGCCTGTTTGTTCAGTTGAATGTGAACAAGCAAAGGCAGCTTAAAGGTGGGGTCATCTTTGTAGGCATTTGATGCAAAAAACTGTTGTTTTATAGAGGAGAAAGCCTTTTACCATTTTAGTACATCTACTCAAATGAACCATGTTAGAATCCCACTGTGGGTTATATTTTTCTTACTTTGGTTTGCATTGTTTATTTTCTTTTCACTCACTATTTTTTAATTAATCTCAACCAGTCATGTTTTATTTCTTTTTTGTCTGTAATGATCTGACTAAGAACTGTAGCAGATTTCTTTTAGAAAAGAATAAGTAAGCCAATTACGTGCATGTAGAAATACATAGCAGTGTCTAAAGTCAACTAAATGAATGCAGACTAAAACAGCTCTTTATCTGCTTTCTCTATTTTCATTTTAGCTGGAATACAATTAAACTATTCTTTTTCAGAGGGTCAATATAAATTTATTATGGAAGAGTGTGTGAATTATATACAATATTATATATTTGGAAACATGGCTTATGAATTACAATAAAAGTAGAAACATAACAAAATTTGAAGCAAATAATTAATCAGGAAACTCAATATAGTGTGTTGAAATACCCCCTGTGATGTAAGAATGAACACTCTGGTGCAGAAATCTTCTACCTCTTCAGTATTTTCTTCTTTTCCATTTCATTGGACACAGCTTAAAACATCTAACATGTAAAATAGTGAGCTTTTAAAAGGGCACCCAAACCCAAAACAGCCATTTTAAACGACACCTATGATGTTCAAAGCAATGCACAGAATTTACTTCATGGTGGCAGATTTTTTCCCTGGATATGCTCGAAAGGCAGGATTGTCAGGAAGCATCTGTTTATAACATAGAGCAGGCAGGTCATGATGTAGAAAGTGTAATGTGGAAATATTTGTGTGTTGTTTGAAACAACAGAGATGAGGCTTGGTGATGATGACACACGAGGCTTGTCCAAAAATGTTAATATGCAAATACAGCTGAAAAGACGATGATGCAGCAACTCTCAGGGATTGGGGCTGGTTGTTAGTTTTGTACACTTGAAATCGTACAGAGAGTTTATAGTGTGTTGGTGGAAAGATTCCCAAAACAAGTCCAGACCTAATGCTGCAAAAATTTGAATCATTTTATAACACATTCTCTAGGCCTTTTAGGAACATTTGAGGACAGCAGTATGTGTGCAAAAACTGTTCATATTAAGATGAAAATAAAAGGACACCATTTTCACACAGAAATTATCTTCCTTCCATGGTGAGAAAAGTTCAAATCCCTCTCATAAGGCTTTGAGAAAAGTCTTAAGAGGGTTTTTGTCTTTCTAGGCAGAAAATTGTAGCTTTCAGTTTTGCCTTTAAATTGTTTCCTTTAATGCTATACATGTTGGCTGTTTTTATGGGCATTTGCTTGTGGGCAGATGATGCAGACATACACAGATCTCACACAGTACACAGTACATTCAATGCTGCATATATACATTATTTATCCTTCTCACCCTGCCCAGGATTTAACTAAAAAGGTGTGAATGGTTGTCCCCTGAAAGACCTGTTGTTTCAGGGTGTGAAACTTGATTTCAAAGGAAAGAAATTAATATGCATTAGCCAAGAGTAAATAGGATTCTGTGCAGAAATAAGATGTTCTGGCAGAAGGAGTGAAAACTCCCACAGAGGCAGGAGGTCCTATGTTTTCAAATCCAGAGAATTTGTTTTAGGGTTGACCTCATAGGGTCCTTAATGTGCTTTTTAGGTTTGTTTTACCCGTCACTAAAATGCAAAACCATACAAAAGGACCTTTATGTTCACGTTAGGTTACATATTGGAATAAAGGAACCTCTTTAAGAAAGTTTATTGACACATTTTAAGCATCTTAAAATTCAGGTTTAAAATCTTAAGGATCATGTTTTCTGCTCTCTACCACTATTGTTTTGATCCCTTTTTAATGACTAAAGAATGTTACAAATGTTAAAAATTTACACTTAAAAAAGAAAAGAACAAAAACAGTAATCACAAATTATGTTGCAGGTGGTTTGGTAATGGTGAAAACATATTTTTAAATTTATTTTGAGAATCTTCCTCCTTTAGGATGTAGCTTTCCAACACATAGCCATACTTATCATGGCAGGTATATCCAAGAGCAGAGATTCATAAGCTTTGGCACTACTACACAGCAGGACCAGAAAAAAAGCACAGCTCAAACTAAGTCTCCACCTAATCCTATTTGCATTCAGACATTAGCATTGCAGCAGAGCTAATGGCGACAAAACGGGGAAAATACCCCCGTCACACAGTCGTCTATTATTGGAGAAGGCAGTGGCACAAAGTAGTTTTAAATAAAGTAATGAAACGGAAGTAAACCAACCACACTGGTGTGTACATCCCTTAAATTTCTACGCCACAGTACTGTGGTTGTAAAACTGAAAATGCCATAGGAAAATAGTAGTCCAGAGTTGCCTTACTATGCATCTGTAGCCTATACAAGCTAGTCAACAGGTAAGCTAGGCTGCCAAACATTTTTATGTCCACGCCTCAGACTCTCACATGCCATACAATATATGACGTGGGGTCATCAATTCACACCCTTGCTCCCAATACGAATTCATTATTCAGAATTGAAAAACATCAAAAGAAACACACATAGCACACATACGACAGGACACAGAATGGCTACCCAACATGTTTTTCAAAAAGCCAGCATTGATGACAAGAAGCAGTGTGAAAGCAGCTTTAGTTAAAAATTACAATGAGTCATTGCTTCATAATTAATAAATAAATATTTATAAGGTTGTCTGTGATACTTCAATTTATTTTTCTCCTGTACTAAAAGGTTTGACAGATTATTACTAGAGTGTATTTTCCTCAATATTTTTCAATGTTTCAATGTAATTTTGACTACTTGCAGTCTCCATGATACAGCTTCCTACAGCAGTAAACAAAATGTAGCCAGTATTTGAAGAATCGGAAGCTTATGTACTAAGTTTCTAATTCCACATTTACTTAAAATACTTGTAGCAAATACCTTTTTTAGCTAAAATATTTGATCAGAGTCCTCTCAAGTCATACCCTGGAGAAGCTAGCTTTCTGCATATATCATAAATCAT
Source organism: Crenichthys baileyi (assembly GCA_036173005.1). Taxonomy (NCBI): domain Eukaryota; kingdom Metazoa; phylum Chordata; class Actinopteri; order Cyprinodontiformes; family Goodeidae; genus Crenichthys; species Crenichthys baileyi. The sequence continues at coordinate 188,787 of JAHHUM010002981.1, read as the reverse complement.
AATTGCAGCTCAGATGACCTTTTACATGTAACAAGTGAAGGCTAATTTCACTTTTGCTACTGTTTGTTTTTACTCTTAAGTCAGCAGTCAGCCAGTTCTCAGTTTAAACCTGATTAAAACTGAAGCACTTTAACTTCAAATGAAGTGTTTGTCTCTATCTTTAAGTTGAGAAAAAAGCACCTCGGCTGTTTCAGGCAGTTTCATTCGAATCAGTGAGTTACCTTCTTTTAACTCTGAAAAAGATCTATGGCTCATGTTACCTCTCTAAGCTAAAAATCTATTAAAGCCTTGTGGGCTTGAGATCTAAATATTTAGTGTTGTATTCAGGTTGCACAGTACTGGCACAAATACGCTTGAGGTTTCTGTTTTTCAGCATGTTTAGCAGAGGGTCCTCTCATTGGGGACTTTTTCTGCAGTTAGACTATGCAAATTTTACACTAAATGCATTTGGTTTCTCCAGAAACAAACACTTAGTTTGGCAGAGTCCAGCTTGCGACGGCACGTCGCAAGTTATACTAACATGTGAAAAGTTACAGTGTACATTTAAAGCACATTATGACAGTGATACCCAGGTATCAGGTAGGGTACATGAATACCATTATCTGTGTTGCACTGTGATAGGTTCTCAGTAAGGAATGAGTTGAGTTGAGTTTGGCCCCCTAGCAAATTACTTGCACTGAAGTTTGACAATTCTTATGAATGCTGTGAAATAAAGAGGTTTCCTTGGTGTTGTCAAAAATGTATTTATCCTGATAACGTTGAGTAAACATTATCATGCTTTTGTTGTTTTTTAGGGATGTCTCAATCAAGGGATTTAAAAAAAAATTGGTGTCTGAGTCCCTCACTAAAACTAACTCCCGATACCCGTTTTTGTGTTGGCCGAGATTTTGTTTCAGTTGCAATTTCAGCAAGCCATGAAGCTACCATTTCCACAGCAAGTCCAAAAAAATCACGTTATTTTGTTGATGTAACGTATCAGTTTGTTTTCTAAAACTTTTTAATGACATTTACTTCACCGTCTCACAAAACTGTTCAGTCAAAAACCAACAAATACAAGCCTCTCCTTAAGCCTCTGGCCGTTCAGAAATCTCCAATCAAGGAGGCCATGTCCCGCTTACTTGAACTTTCAAAATTAACGCGGCATCATGGAACAAAAGGTAGTAAAATTCAGCAAGGTCAATATAGAATGTTATGCATGAAATATGTGTCAAACATCGCCTGTTCTAAAGGGTTAAACATATCGATGACATGGGACACCTTACTAGTAATGTTCTACTTTCAAGCTTCACTGTTACTTTGATCAAGGGAAATTACCCTTGATCAAAGTACAACCATTTGTTCTCTCTCAGTGCACTTCAATGTGACCCATCCAACATATCTTCATGGTATGAAACGTGTGTCATCACAACCATTCTGGTGTGTTTTTTCCTTAAATCCTCTGACCTGATGGTTGCACAGCCTCTGTCATTACTACATCACAACAAGCTGAGAAGCTAACCATACAAATGAGCAGATGTGGAGCAGTGACTTTCTCGTTTGAAGTTGACTTCAGTCCTCCATGCTGTTGTGGTTCTTTCAGAAAACATATTTGTTTTGCGAAAGAGCCTTTGCTTTCTGTCTTCTGTAATGCGCTTTGTGCTAAGTATCCAGACAACTGTTGATGTAGGCAAAAGCTGAGTAGAGTGCACCTGAAACATTAGCTATTAAAATATATGTTGTCAAAAGAAAACCAGAACAAAATCAGGTGGCATTCTATTCGGCCAAAATCAGTGACAAAGTATGCTAGTGTTAACCTAGCAGTACAACACACTGCTTGGCATAAAAACATTGGTAGAAGCACGATGTGAGTTTATTGAAGAAATTATCTGTATATGTAAATTCAAATATCTTTTGAAACAAATATTTGCATTTTAGTTGGCATGTTGTTAAAACACTGTTGCAGCTTTTATTAACCAAATAACTCAAGAGTTGAAACTGCATATTGTGGCTCTCCTGCAGAAACTGCAGACAAGACATCTGTTGCTGTCAGGAAAATAACTTACTATAGTGTCCTGAACATAACTGGTAAGTGAGATAAGTGCTGTATATCAAAAATACTAATGCAGGCCATGTAATGCCGATGCAAAGTACAGTGTTACTTAACTACAAAGCTTTGGTTGCAATGAAGATTCAGTCTTGGACTGGACATGAACTTGGTATTGAATAGCTGTTCTTAAATGATTTGAATCAGTAATGGGGACAAAAAAAAATCTGATCAAGACATTCCTACTTATAAAACACCTGGTATTGTTTCTGTCCCAGAAGAACCTTTCATTGTGGCGAGAAATGTCATGGTGCTCCCAACCATGGCCTGGCATCAGAGCAGTTCCAGACACAATCTATCTGTTATTCTGTTACACTAAACACTTTTTTACTGTGCCCAGATAAACAGATGTATGGGCACCGGAGGACTGACCTAGCTAACTGCAGGGGTGAGTTGTCAGAAACAACAAGCAAACAGAGTATCCGTGGTCAACACCAAAGGAGAAAGTTCAGCTAATTACACCAAAGTTCATCGGGCAGATAAACACGGAAACAACAGACTATCTAATGACACATCTAGTCAGCCTTGTTGTCTGGTGTGGAATCCCTAATGGAAAAAGACAGACATTAGTGGATAAAAGGGAGATAAGAGAATTTACAAAAGCATTGATGATTGAAAAAAAAGAAACACGAAAAGACAGTACAAAAGAAAACATGGACATGTTTTCTTTTGCATGTAAAACGTTGGCAGAAATTGGGTCAATGTGTGTGCAACAATAGGGAATAGGGGGATGTTTGGAGAGAGATGGAAAAAGGTGTGAGAGGAGGAGGGAGGTCAGCAGAGAAGTTGAGATGGGTAGTGGAGGAGGAGGGGGTGGTGGTGTTGGGGATGAGCCCCCAGTGCTCAGCTGTCAGTGCTTCCTCTGCAGGTGGGGCAGGAGGAGTGCCAAGTCCCTCTCTCCTACTCACACAGACACCCATGCATCGCTTTATAATGGATGCTTTACACTGGTGCCAGCGAAAGAGTGAGGCTGAGATAGGGAGACATGGTGAGAAGACGAAAGAGGGACATGGGGGAGGGGTGGGTACTGAAAAAAGAAAGAAACTGCTATGAGAATCAGGGAAGAGACAAGCTTAAAAAATTCTTTAGAGATCACTCAATATAGGTACGACGGGGAGGTGGATAGACAACCAGACAGGAACTTCCATCAAGTCATTAGACCAATCAAGACAGGAAACAGACAAGACAGTCTGAGTGCAATGTGATGCTGCTATCGGTTTAATTGATCTAAAGTCTAATGGGATCATAGAGCATCAAGGCACAGCCAGCAGCTGCAGCTACTGCCACTCACTATTGCCTCTGTTTGCCAGGAGTGCTATCAATGCAGTCTGGACAATGATTTATCAAGAATGATTCATAGATAGCATCTACGTGAACTAATGATTTGCCAGATTCTTCACAGGGGGATTACATATCTTCAACAGATGACACCTTGTTCATCAGCAGTGACTAGATTTCTAAAGCAATCTCAGCAGTACATCACCAGATGGGCCTCATTCTATTGTCTTGGAGTATATTGCTTAGACAGTGTGCCACATGGTGGTCAAGCTACAGGGAATGGCGAATCTAGCTATATGCTGTTACTATGGTTGATGGAAGCATGGATTTACTGAAGTACTCAATTATCCTCTGCCTCTTTCTGTGACCCACTGCTTGTCTCTTTAACACCTATAACTCCATGCTTTATTGGCTCAGTTACCTGCTGCAAGCTGAGACAGACTGATGCCTGGAGTACCCGAATAAACTGCCGTTACCCTTTAAAGATCATTCCTCAATTCTCAATTTCTCCGCTCTCTTCTGCTGGTAGACAGGTGAAGCTGTCTCCACCTGATGGACAGTCCAACGGGATATTACTTAGAATTCACCTCAAATTGACAACAGAAACTCAAAAAGTTTCTCTTTAACATAATGACATCCATGCCGCCTTGGATTATTAAATAAAGTTTTTCTTTTACGTTCCTTGTTTGGCATACCTTTGGATTTATTTTATTTTCATAAAGAGATGCAAAACATTGCTGCCTGAATTGGGGCATGTGCAATTTCTTTCAAGCAAAAACAGTGAGAACCTTCTAGGTGTTGAGTAACCTGCCATCTCTGTTATAAAGAAGTAAGGCAAATTTGCATTGCTACAACAGTCAAAGACACTGTGTTTCAAAGAGCACAGGCCACTTGTTAAAAACAGCCAGCGTTTCCATACAATGAATTGCCATTTAGCAGACAACAAAGCAGAGTAGTCAGTGTAAAGAAATACAAGCATTTTTGCTCCACAGAGATGGCATCCCCGCAGTTTAATTATCACTCTTGTCAATCGCCGAGGAAGAATACGGCACCTGACAAGGCATGCCCCCATTCTCTCATTTCATATAGACCCTTTTCACACCCTGAGATGCACAGACACCCTTCAGCAAACAACCGAATCAAGCCTCAAGATAGAGGCATTCTATTGGGCCAAACATGCAGGTAACTTTACAGTGTCAAACAGCTGAATGCCAGTGACACCTTAGAAATGGGGGTCTATTCAACTTTGACAGTTGTCCCTGGTTTTTCTCAAGCAGGAGGAATTTGCACAACAATGACAGGAGCATTGCCTATGAAAAACATCCCGAGGATGAGGTTATGCAGCTATCTTTCTTGCTGATTCCAATTCCTTTCCCAACTAATCCAAGGTCCTTTTACTTGTTACTTAACCCCGATAAGAAATGGATGCCTGAGCTTGCAGAAACGAATGTGACACTTATAGTGTTGATGGCGTTGATAGCACCTATGCATGCATGACAAGCAATGGCTAAAGGGACATTATAGAGGGGAGGCTTTTAGACCATTCCACAGGGAGAATAACCCATAGGACTTTTTTCAGAGAAGAAACTACAGACATAAATTTCAATGGTTCAAATGTCAGGGCAAGTTGCCAGTATTTCCAAGGCTTTCACAATGCTTCATGACAGACATAAGATGAAAGTTTTAATTAATGAAATAAAGCAACGTTCTCCATCAAATTAGCTTTCCAATGTCTGCAAAGGCTCCTTGCCGCTCCTCTGTGAAGCTCTGAAGTTACATCCATCTATCAGTTTTCTAATACTTCTCCTTACATGTTTTGTAACAGTAAAAATCTGAAGATGATGATGCTGGGCAGCAGAGTGCTCACTTTGCAGCAGTAGACTGTCCACTGACAGAGGAGTTTTCGCCTGTATGTTTAAATTTTAACAAGCCAAATGTAAAAAAAAAAATACATGTATCAAGCAATTAGAAACATCTGTACATCACATTTTTGAAGTTTGGCTTTAAGCTCAAAACGTACAGATTTACATAAAATATGATGCCAAACAATATAGGACCGTGATGGATTGCTATTCGATCCAAGAATGACATTATTATTGGGTCTGATAGCCATATCGGGTCAGGCCCATCACTAGTTCAACATGTACTTTAGTCTAAGAATAACTATAGCCTGAATATAAATGCTAAAAATTAATAGAGTAGAGATCAGGTGCTCCTGAGTATGGAGGCGTTAAATCCCCCAACAGTTACAGCTACAACTGATTGACGGGGGCAGATTAAATAGGGGTCTGAGAAATGCTGCTGTTAGTCTTTTGAGTTAAATACCTGCTAGACACAGCACATTTGCAGCAATCTGTGCGCTAAAATCACCAGTGCTTGACATGACTTGACACAGAGATTTGTTCTTTAAACACTTCCCTAAAATAAAAAAATAAAAATATTTAAAACAATGTACACATTGGGTTAGGTTAACTAGAGGCTGTACTTTGATTTAAATATTGTGCATCAATCTCACGCCACTGTAAATGAAAACTCCTTCTGCGGGTTCTTTCTTTTCTGTTCTGGCCATTTTGACCTGAGATGACTCACCAGCCAACATCTTAAAGGTCATGGGAGCCTGTTTCTCTTTTCCATTATTACATCAGAGTAACATCACTCTAATAGAAGCCACAGTATCTCACTCAATCAGAAACAAGAAAGTAATACATTAATTACAAGGACTTTCCAATCCCATCCTCTATGAAACTGCATGATTCACAAATCCTTGTCAGAAAATCAACAGAAAATGAGCAGCAGCCATGAATGAAGTTCATAATCAAAATTTAAGTAGAAGCTCTCTCTGAACATCACCTTCTGCATGTCATAATAGATTATATCACTTAATCATTTTCTTCTTATTAATTAGATTCAAAAACAGGGCTTCTACCTACTTTTGTCTCAAGGTGTTTAAACTTGTTGCAAGAGGGGTGCCTCACATTATCCAAAGTCTCCGCACTTCTTGCAGTGCTGCAATAAAACCAAAGCATTTAACATGTGTATTTATGGTCCTCAATAACCCAGAAGTCTTAATAAAAATGAAAGCTGACATTGGCATGAAGGATCCTCCACACTGGCTGTCTTTAATGTCCAAGACATTCCATTAAAAGGAGAGCACTTCCTTAGAAGCAGAGCTTTTATCCTGATTGCTTACAGGAAGAGAGAGAGAGGGGGGGAAGAAACCAAACGACCTTCAGCGCCTTCGCAACTAGTCCTTCACGTGTGATCTGTGAACAGAGCCATTTGCACGCACAGACATGCAAACGCTGATACAGACATGCATGGACATAATATATGTTTATTTTGTGTTCTGAATGAAAAAACAAAAAACAGTGTGGACTCCAATATGTTCTCAAAGATGTGCCTGCAAATATATCACTGGCTATTTGGTATTCCCTTCATGTACAGAGAAGTCATCTCACTATTAAAATCATAATGATTATTACGAGATAGAGAAAAAGCCAAGTCTGCATGTTCAATTAGTGTCTCTGCGATGCCAGATAGATAATATGTGGGACTGGCTAATGTCCTTGCTTCTGAAATTCCTTTGCTGTTTTTCTTTTTGAAGCCGAAGGAAGAGAAGATTTAGAGTGAGATTCCTCCCTCCCTGGGAGCACAACTGTTGAGTCACATTTAATAAGCTGGTCAGAAACACTCTCCTGCCAAGAGAGACGATGCCTTTAATGACCATTTCGCTTCTTCAGTCATAGATGTGCAGCTAGATGGTCACATAGCGGACCAGGAAGTCATCTTATTAATAGCAACACAGCACACATGCAGTGGACTGGGGAGCAAAAGCCCACAGAGGGCGAAACCGAGAGAGACTGCTGCAGACATTGCATGCTTTTACTGTTTGTGGAGGCAGGGGAGACAGATGGGTCCAGTAAGGAATAGATTAGATGCGGGGTTCAGCCGAGGGACTGAAGTCTAAGATAAAAAAAAAAATCAGGTCCACATGAGAGGTGATCCAGACCCCTCAAACAAGCCAGAAGGGACAGGCTATGTGATGGATGTACCTTGTGACTGGAACCCATGGCATGCCCATGTTAGGGACGGCACCAAGGCCAGGCCAGGGGTGCAGGCAATCAAAGAGAAAAGCTGCAGGGCTGGGATGATATAGGAAGATTCAGCTTATTAAATAACTTTCAGGAGGAGTACAGAGCATCTAAGCTACCAACAGGCATAAAGACGTGCCTGCTAGATTGAAAGTCTATGGAGAGAGTGTTGACAGAGTGTGTATAGTACGACTACAACTGCAGTCATTAAACACACCAACACACCAGGGGAGCTTAAGAACAATGCATCACTGTTGATTTGCTTTTTTCTCTTTTCTTTTTACTTGGTTTCAATATCCTGAATCTGAGAAGAAGCAGAGAACAAAAAAAAAAACAGCTAGCTTGAGCGCTATTCAAGTTAATCTTATCCGATGTTATTTCGACCTTATTTCTCATAGGAGTTCAAATGCAACATATTCAATATAAAACCACACCTAGGACTTTTAGGGAATAAGATTATATTTTGTCAAATGGGAATAAAAAAAATCATCAAGAGATTCAATAATACATTTACAGTAAAGCTTCCTGCATTTCTTTTTAAATTTGAAAACCCCTTAAACCCTCTTCACGGATGTTCATTGTTCAATATGAGTGAGCTTTAGCAATTACTTGAAAGAAAAACTGGCAAACTTTCAGTTTCTAGATGTATAAAGCTCATAAAAACATACACAAATGATCTGTAGCCTTAACTCAACAACGTATTGACTGGACAAAGTAAATGACTCAGTTGGGCTAAAATGCGCACTTCACGTTTTAGAGATACATTTGTAGAAAAAAAATTAAACCATGTAAAATTTTTATTTCACTATATAATTATGTTAAAATTGACATGCAATGACTTAAGGTTATGATGTGGCAAAAGTGAAAAAGGTTTAAGTTATGTTTCATAGTATGAATTATTTTACAAGGCACAATAAATTTGTGAATGTTTGATGTCATTATAAAGTTTCACATCAAATTTTCACAGCTATGCAGATAGAAACTTTTTTGTTTCGTCTCTGTTTATTGCGTTGACTTGGCAACAACAGCATCCCACCAGTTTTCGCTACACTGACTGCTTTGAAAGCAGGTGCAAAAAGACACTTCTCCACTCGGATTTCCTGTCACATCCTGCAGCCCACTCCAGTCCTAAACTTTCTATAATTACAACAATCTGTGCTCCTAGAGAGTCTGTGTGAAATCTGATTGCCATTGGTATCATTCGCAGCAAGAGTCCTGCTGTGATAGAAGGCTTCCTGTTTCAATTTCCCAGGATCCCTTCAAGTTTTTGCTTGCTCCTTTCTTTTTCACCCCATCAGTAGGGCATACATTCCATTCAGGGGGAAAAAACAGAAACGGTAATATCCAATTTACTGGAAGGCAGAAGAGATGGTTTCACTAGGAGTATAATAACATGCTACATGAAGCGTGGCATTATAGAGTATTAATAAAAAAGGCATCTATGATAAAAATTCAATCCAAAAGCAGTCATCATTCATTGGAGGAAATCAAGGCAATTAGTAACACTTTACTGCAAATTGGAAAACGCATAAACAGATTGCCAACATTGACATTGTAATGGGCCCAAAAGAGGATGAGCTCACATGACCTCCTTCAAATGCACATTGGTCAACTAATCAAACTTCCAGAATTTACTGGAATGACAAGAAAATAAAAATGCACGCATTAGTGTAAGCTGGCCTGTGCTGTTATTTTTTGTGCGTGACTCAAAAGCTTCTGGAGCACAACAGTCTCTGTCTACAATAAGATCGATTATCTGAACACTTAATAACAACTGCCTCCACATTAATGGTACTCCTGATAAAGCAATGTAAAAAGCCCTTTAAAATAATCTCGTCTTTTAGTGCAGCAGCATAGTCTTACACTGAAAACGTTTAAAAAAGTAAAAACTTTTTACATGCAAACCAGTTTTTTTCAGAATAAAGCTAGAGAAAAATATTTTCAATCCAGTCATCAAAAAAATCATCTTGAGGAGTGTGTAAAACTCTACCTGGATTGGTGTTCTTTGGTCAGACAAGACTAAAACTGAGCTTGTTCAGAAAAACAGTCCAGGAGTGTCTGGTGTCCCACAAAAAATTACGGTGTAAGTTCTGTGATGCCGAGGGCCTGTTTCTGTGTGGTATGTGTTCAAACAGCCAAATAACAGTGCAAAAATCAGAAGGTAAGTAAAACATTATTTTGATAAAATAACATTTTAAAGAATGATTTGCAAAATTCAATAGTCAATACCCTAAAATGTAGGAAGAAAATGTTTTTAAAGACGCCCGGGGTAGCCTGGCCAATGAACAGATGGAGGAATGTTGTAGTACCACATCAGGATCAGCGGCTGTTAACACAGAAAGATAGCTTAATTGACAACCATAAGTTTTATCCGTACTTGAAATACCATTAAAACAAGTATTAAGGAATATACGCTAACAGCGTATTATGTAACGAATACGGAGCAAATGATACAAGCTCTGTTGTAAAACACAGCTGCCTACTGTGTGGTATAAGCAGAGCTTGTAGCCTGTTAGCCGCTAGCGGACACAACCTTTAGCAAGGTGAACAAAAAACTGTGGTGCGGCTTTCAGTAGCTGCTACTGAGAACCGCATCTGAGCTGGGGGCGTAGCTTCTGCTACCTGAAGCAGCACGCAGGAAGGCTCCTACACTGTCCTTTTTTAGGCAGGGCGAAAACCGCTTTACTTGATGTGATTAGAGACACTGTCACATCTGGGAAAATCTCTGGCTCAGATTATTTTTCTGCAGAAGCTCAGAAAGAAAGATTCAAGAGAAGCTTGTCTTAATTACCTGTTTTTTTTTTTGTTTTACCATGAATAAACGCTGGATTCACCAACAGCAGATAATTACTCCACTTTTGTTTTCCTTGACCATCGAGTACTCAAACACTAGATTGTGGTCAACTTTGGATCCAAAGATTATTCGAAGTATTAGAGTCTTAAACTCACCAGTGAGTTTCAAAGACCTTCCACTGTTGTGCGTTGCCTCTCCATTAGCTGCCAGGCAGCAAGATAGAGGATGACTTGGGGAACAGTTTTATTTAGGGATTCCTTGACATCATGGAAATTCTAGCTATGACTCCTCCTTCTTGGGCTGTACTAAGATAGGTCAGTGTGTGCAATCAAAGATGCAGAGTTTCCTACCAGCATCTTTGATTCAGTCCATATTTCATTCCATGGCTGGGGCACAGCAATATCAAAATAAACATGCTATGTAGAATGGATGGAAGCTCTCTTATTTGAAACATTTCCACAATTAAATCGATGACACACAGCTCTTATGTTGACGGATGAATAACAGTTTTTAGGTTCAGGGCGATAACATGACGATTTGACGTTGCAGGAACAAAGCTGCAGCTTGATATCCACAGATGGAGCTCAGCATCAATACACAGGTCTTATTGGTACAAGGCAAAGTGCTTCTTTCAGATCCTTACTTATGTATTAGCGGTAAAGCTCTATCTTAATTCAGCGATGCATTAGAAGAGCATAAGCTTCAGAGATGTTTATTGGATGTCCACGTCAAGCACGAAAGCTGCATTATGTATTAAAGTCATGGGCAACATGAGCAGTAAATCATCATGAGGTAGCATTAAGGTAGCCAAGAGATAAACAACGCTCTTTAGGAGGACAGTGTGAAACTGTGTGCGTCATTTAGTCTTAATTTAGCTACCTCCTCTTTATGATGCCATGCTCTTTTTTACCCTGTCGTAAAAAGGACACATTAAACCAACATGCTTGTTTCTGGTATAAAGACCTAGATTAAAAACCAGAAGAGCTTGCTCAAAAGTAAATGTGGGATTAAATAAGAGGTTATTTTGGAGTCATAGTATTATAGATACAAGCTTCTCCTTTCAAACAGTCAGTGGAACAGCCCTTTCACCTTTTTCATGATGTGTCCTACCTTCAGAGTGATGGGAGAGGGTGAGCAGACTGACGCAGGAAGCTCCGATCCCAGATCCAAATACGGTAATGCGGTTGGAATCTCCTCCAAAGAAGCCGATGTTCTCGCTGATCCACCTTAAAGCCTGAATCTGGTCCAGCAGCCCGTAGTTCCCTTTAGCAGCCTGATCCCCCGTGCTGAGGAAGCCTGTAACATGCAACAATGAAAACAATAAGAAAAAAACCAATAACTAGCAAAAAGAATGACTGGTTTTCAAGAGAAGAAAAAATCATAGGTTATCTACAATTTCCAACCCCACATTCACATTGTCACAGGAAGCATCATGGTGAGTGACAGTTGCAGTGAAATCATGACTTATTACATGACATGGCCGTAGGTTAAATAGGAGTGCATGTGCCCACATGTCATCTGCACCTTATGGAAAATCAATGGCACGTCTCCCCAGGTGAACATCAATCATAAATTACTGTGCACTGGGCAATATTGACCAGTTAAAATGAAAACCTTGGACGTCGATAGAAAACCTATAGACTGTGACTTCTAGATTTCTAATAATTTCCTCTTTTTTCCTCTGACATATTCCAATCCGCCCTAACACTTGTCATATTTTCAATGACAACACGCAAAATTCATGTGCATTTTCCCCACATGTCAGAGTTATCTGCAATGTGAGGTCTAAGTTGGAAAAGCGTGCGTCTCCTAGGTACATCAGAGCTCATGTTAACATTCTACTCTGTCTCCAGGGTGTAAGCCCTGCTGAATAATGGGTAATCGAGAGTCATGGGAGAAGATCAAAGGCAGGCAATCCCTAAAGTCCCAATGGTGGATTCAGTGTCCATCAAATCCCCGGGCATGCATGTGAGGTGACAGTTCGGAGACATGGAAACCAACACCCAATTCTCTTTCACAAGGAATAAATGTGTTGATGGAGGATGTTTAAAGGCCTCCAGTGATGGTCCTTCAGCATTGTGGCCTTGCTTCCAACATCTATTTCATGGTCTGTGCCTTCATCTAATAATGAAGTCCGGTTTGAAGTCCGCTGGGGTAGGCAGACAGTTAACAGCTATATAAAACTGATTAAAAAAAGTTTTAATCTGTGTGATTTCACTGAAGCCACTGCTCACTTAAAATAAGCAAAGATTAGAGAGTAGCCCTCCTTAGAGCCATTAGTTGTTTATGGGATGTACTTATTGTACTAAAAGCATTCATGTCTATCAGTTTTCAGTGTTTCTACTTTAGGGGATATGATAAGCAAAAGGTGTACCATGGAAAGCAAAATATTTTGTTTATGGCACAGCAATGACTGTTTTTCTCATGATATCCTTAGTAATTGTATTTTGATGTATCTGTAAGATCAGGAAATTTTATGCAAGCTGAATGCACAAAAGCAGAAGAGAGCATGGGGGAGGAAATATCATCAGCACTATTTGTATTAATTCTATAGACAATTACATTTACTACCAAAACATGGGTTCAATTAACAGGGTTCTTACACATTTCTTTTAAAATTACAAGCTTTTCCCAGACTCAAATTTCCATAGTTGGACTTTAAATATAGAATCTACCAAAACTAGAGACAAAAAGACTGGAAGAAAAAAGAAGGACTGAAAAAGAAAAGATAGGATAAATTTGAAGGATCAGTTGATGGATCAGTCAACAAATAATGGAAAGATGGAAATACTTTTTTCCCCATGCTACTTTCCTTTTTTTACACTCATTCAGACCATAAACATATTGTAATCAGAAAAATCCCAAATAAAATGTGGATTTGACTTTTGGACTTCAACCTCTGTGAGTGTTTCATTTTCTTACTACTTTCACATTTTAGTTATTTTTTTTGCTTCTTTACTTCTTCCTACTGGTGTTGAGCTTAGACATATAATACTTTCTGTGGCAAATAAAGCATTTAAAACTTGACTGGAAGCTTTACTTTTCCATGATCATGGTCAATTATTTTATGGTGACTGAAATTATTAGCTGAATTAATTGGAAACTATATTTGTTGCTCACAGTTCAAGCATAATGCTGAGGTCAATAGAGCATTTCCATTGTGTTGCATGAAAAGAAGAAAAGTTATTATTGGAACAATACTGGAACATTTGAGTCACATTTGCAGCAGTTCTATAGCAGTGGAGGTTATGTGCAGCATACATGGCGTGTGAGTGCTGCAGCGTTTATGAGGCAAAAATTTTCAAAATATCCCCCAAAAATCGATGGACAACAAGAGTACATAATGTCAATGGTAAACAAAGGTGAGACCAGATTGTTGACTGCCTTACGTGTGTGTGGACTGCAGATAATAATTTCAGAAATTAGTTAATAAAGTAAATAGTCGGTGCGTTTGTAAGAGTGGTGAAATTATAAGATATTACTATTACTACTACTAGTAATAGGAATTTTTAAACTGTACTACCGATCACCATGATGAATTTGCAAAAAATAATTATCATACAGAAAAATACTGTTACATTCTTGTTATGTACTTGAGTAGTGCTGTAGTTGTCTGTCTTCTAATTTGAAATAATTCCTTAAAATCTGTTTAGAAATGTTATTTGGCCTAAATGCTATAAGTTTGCCTTTAAGAGCTATAGTTTTGAAATAGGGAAACCACGGTGTGCATTTGCCATATTGCCTATCCCTAGTTTTACTACTGCTAATGCACGCTTTAAGGCTTTTAGGGTTTTGCATTCTCCCACACAATTCTCCTGTTTAATCTTAAAAGAAAATGTTGCAGTGCATGTATGAAAATCATATGAAAAACATCAGAGAGAATCCGGGCTCATCCTTCTACCCCACAACAACATTAGAGCACCCTTATCCCGAGGGCTTGTTGGTATTAACAAAAAAAAGGTGGGCAGTGGAAAGGCCAGGGCCAATTGTCGATAGTAGAGAGGCTGTGGCACAGGAAGCAAAGCAGTAGACAAATGGATCAACAGATGGTCTCCTTCAGATGCATCCCTGAGGATGACAGAGCAGCAGGCACATGCAGAGGGCGAGGGAGAAAAAGAGAGAGAGTAAAAGAGATAGGCACTGAAACGAGAGACAGACAGACAGAAACAGGAGAAAGGAGGGCTTGAGCTGAAGAGCTTTTCCGTCACTTTTTATCTCACAGCTCCTCCTCACTCTCCATCATAACTAAAGGACAACAGCTTTTACAACCTTCTCCAGGGTACAGGGGAGAGAGGCAGAGGAGACGTGACTCTCTAAGAATAACCCTCATTTGCAAAGCAGTTCACACTTCACCAAGTATATGTCAGATGGGTTGAGAAATGTCATGAGAGAGGCATGGAAGGGGAATTTTGTACAACTGTTAGCCTAATTGAAAAGATACTGTAAACATTATCCATTTGGCTTTGTATTATTTAGGATTACTAGATGACAAAATGAAAATTATTACAGTTGGATCATCATCTGTGATACTGAACACTCAGTTCTGGTGTCTTGTGTGAGACATGTTTTTGTTAAACCAGCTTGACTGCTCTGCATGTTTAAAAGAAACAGGTTATTAACATGCAGAATGATAATCTTAAACAAGAAATGCTGCAGGCACCATTTAAAAATACATCCACCATAGCTCCTGGGTATGTTTTAATTGGAAAGGTGACAGAAAGTATTTGCTTTGGAAAGCAATTAAGATAGGAAAATAATTTTTTTCACGCATGGCTATTTCTGTTTTTGCACTTACTGCAGCCATTTGACACATAAGCTCAAGTGCTTCTGTTTTGCACATCAATCTATAGACAAGTGAAAGTAATCCCCTATTTATCACCTTTGGATGTTCTTACTGAAACACAGACTCACTTTGGTTATTCTAATATATGTAATTAACTATATAGACACACTTTGTTCTGGGTTATGTAAATCATTTTCTCACCCATAAGGGATTGGGTTATAGATTTGCAGACTTAGCAGGTGATCTCTGTCTGATCAGCACAGCTTGGGCTTTGACTTCACACGAACCGTGATGGTGCAGTTCACTCTCGTTATGTTTGCAGTTCACACCTACACATGACCACGGGAATCTGTGATGAGGCTCAGCGCTTGTGAACTTATTTGTTAGGCAGGTGATGTGCTTGACCTCACTACTCAACCTGGGGCAGTTAAATTTGCTAATGAACACAAGCTACTTCACAATAAGCTTTTAGTTACTGATGAAAGCTGTCCCAGTTTAGTTCTTGTGTTTAACTCAATGTGCAATTTTTTTAATGATCACATAAATATGGTACAAACTACGCATTTTGATGACACTAAATTTAGCTGGTAAGTTGATCTGGTACTTTGAAAGTTTGTTCCATCCCCACACACGGACAGGTTTTTGGCACCATTTCCACATTGATCCAGCAAACACCACAATTTCTAAAATAACTCTGACTGACAAAAGTTCAGTGACACCCTTTATTGTTCATGCCATGTTTAATACAAATAAGACTTTGCTTCTCTGATTTAGCTGAAGATCATATATAATTAAACAGAGGAAGGTAGATTAAAAAGATGGCACCCTTAGTTTAAATTTTATAGTCAATAACCAGAGATTGGCATTTGATCATCCTGATCAAATTAGTTGAGCTGCCTCAGGTCTGAATGGTGGCATCTCCAAACTGTAATTTTCAGATCTTCTCTTAAATGTTCAATGGGATAAGATCTGGCATGATGAAGGACAATTAACAATAGCCTAATATATATATTTTCAGCCTTACTTAAGTGCTTTTAGTTGTATGTTTTGACTAATTATCCTGTTGGAGGACCCATGACCTGTGACTGAAGCTAAGCTTTCTGAAACAGGTCAGTATGTTTTGCTTCAGGATGCCCTGGTGGTTCTGGGGACCTACCTTAGCCCAAACAAAAACAAAAAAACATTATGGCTTGTCAGAATGCATTTTGGCAAATTCTACTCTTTTTTTGCACATTTTTCTATCAATGGTGGAGCCTTCCAAAATAAAGCCATCATTGTTCGAAACGCAAGGGATGGATCTGCACGTGAAATATCTTGACCTAGGACTTCAGATTGGCTCTGGTTGTTTTTCTTTCATCCTCACTATCTATGTCTCCCTTTGCTATGTTTGATGAACCTGGAGTTGCAAGTCTATATCCCGATGAGTTGGTTACAGTTCCATGAACATTAGACTCTTAGTAATAGTTGCAATTGTAGTAACGAATATAAAGCTGCTCGGAGATGGTCTTGTTATGTTGCCTTAATTTGGAAAATGTTTGTTCCCTTTAGAAAAGCTGAAGAGCAAAACAGGTTTAAAGCCACCTGTGATACTTATTGAGGTTAATTACTTTAGCTGCTCTCACACTGTTACTTATTGGACAATGTATGTTGCCATCTCTAAAAATGGATCTAAATGAATAGATCTAATGAAATGAAGCACATTTTTTATCAAGTCCTCTCATCTCTTTGAAATATATGTGTTGCTTTTTTTGCCTCCCATTTTGTCTAGTGCTGTTTGGCTAGGACCAGAATGTTTCATTTCCTGTCACAGCATTAGTTTGTTGTATTTGTTTACAGATATGCAATAGTTTGATAGGGGTATAAGTTAAACACAGCTATAATGCAAGGTTTAATAATCTTATTAGGGGTAACAACAGATATGTCCTTACTACTTTGGCATATCTTCTCAAAAGAATATGTTTGCACAATTTAGTTTAATTTATCACAAATTAAAGGCATGCAAGGGCACATTAGATTATTGGTCTAACCTGAATTACTTTTCAGGAGAAATAAACTATTGTTTCAGCAAGCTGCAATGGTACCAACATATTTGTCTGCACATGTATATGAAATTCTGCTAACTTAGTTTTATTTAGCAGTTTTGGTACTGCAGTGATCATCCTAAATCTGTGGGTATTTTTATACCAATCAATAAATGAGGAACCTCTGCAAGTTGACAACAAAGCAATTCTGTTTCTTTTATAATGCCAAAAAATTTCTGCAAGAAGTGTTCGCTTTGACAAAGAAACGGACCCATCAAAATGGAAAAAATGCCCTGAAACTGATCTGAACAAGGGCAAAAAACATGTGAAACTTTTTTCTTTATGTTGGCGTACCTAAATTATTTATGCCAAATCCAAAACATATTTCACAGGATCTGTCGAGGAAATTGGTTATATACACGCAGCAATTGCAAAAGGTAAAATAATAACTTTTGGTTTTTCTCAGTAGTTGAAAAGAAAGAATTCCAAATATGGCAGCTAACATGTCTACAGATGTCAGCTGGATTGAATGTTTAATTTACATGACAGTTTCTTCATCACATAAACAAACTGTATGAGTTAATAACAGGGATTCTGTGCTCTTTCCCCTGCATGATAGAGCTGTAATTTGTACTGACTGATTACATGATGTGATTTTCCATCATGTCTCAAAGCGAGAATGCCTTGACATTGATGTGGGCCACTTGTACACAATGGGGGAACTGACATTTTCTCCTTGTGGCAGCTCAGAGTCTCAGCCCTGATTTTAACCAGAGCGGCAACAGTGACTGTCGTTTGGTCAGAGTCGGGTCAGGTCACACCTGTCTTACTGCATTCTGCTAGCTGGCCATAACATTGCATTCAGTGTGTGTGTGTGTGTGTGTGTGTGTGTGTGTGTGTGTTTATGTGGAAGAAACGTTACTGTTGTTGTTGCTGCGTTAACATAACCAGAGGGTTGGTTAATGTACAAAACAGGACAGGCTCTTCTCTCTGAGCTTCAGTTGATATGTAGGAGTGCATGAAAAGCATGCATCGTGACATCTGGAGAGCAGGTAAATCTTACTCAAACCCACCCCCTCCCCTATTCCACACACTGTCACTCTATACCACTAACCTTTTTGAAAGAGTAGTTCAGGACTTTTGAAGTAAGCTTCTGTTACGGGGTAATAAGCGGTTAATATCTTAACTTGTGTAGATACTTATCTTGCTGTATTCCTTTAGCAAAATCATGACTGAGAAGGGAAAAGACCAAAGCAGGCTTCTTAAAACAACTCCAATCTTAAAAACATCTTAGCAGTTCATGAAAAGACTGTTGATTGTTTACACGGGAAATGGAGGTAGGAATGTCCACAAATGTTCTTCCTGTGTGAAACACATTCAGAGATTGAAATATGTAAAGCATTTACAAGTATCAGTATAAAAATCACTATAATAGCTTTCACTTAAGCTACTACAATATTTTGGCTTTGTAAACTTATTTCCTTTTATATCAGGCAGTTACTGTGACCAGAAACACTTAAAACCTTTTACCATTTTACAGAAGAAGATCATCTGTACCACACCCTCCTACCTCCAATTACCATGTAAAATCACTGGCTTCTCTGGAAGGAACCATCCAGTGCTAATGTGATGAGGGTTATAAGGCTTATAAAAATAGTGTTCACATAAACCACTGTAATATAGTGTTTTTTTACGCCACTTTACTTTTATATCAGGCAGTGACTGGTAATTCTTTA
This sequence comes from Crenichthys baileyi, assembly GCA_036173005.1. NCBI lineage: Eukaryota > Metazoa > Chordata > Actinopteri > Cyprinodontiformes > Goodeidae > Crenichthys > Crenichthys baileyi. The sequence continues at coordinate 170,001 of JAHHUM010002981.1, read as the reverse complement.
TGTTTTGCTTTTATCCAATTGTTTCACACAGGATGGTTGGTGGGGTACTGCCTTCTATCCTCATTTCCTGTTTGGAAATTGACCAGCATCTCTGTAAATAACCATTTAAATGCAAACTTCTCTTCCATTTCAAGGTTCATAAAACAGTGTTTGCATAAGTCATTATGATGCTCTTAGGATTTCACTTGTCACATGGTAGAAGTTAAGGCTAGACGACATCAGAAAACCATGACGTTTAGCAATGCTCTTTGTGGTGAAGACTTAACATTAACATTTTCCACATTTTCTGACTGTTTTCTTAATGCATCAAAAAACAACAGCACATACTTTGATGCACTTCTTTGACTTGATACACAAAGATAGGAAAACATATTTGATGCATAAGTCCAGATAATCTTGCAAGGTCTTTATTTTTTAGTAGGAAACAAAACAATTTCTTTCATGTGTTATGGTCACTAGAAAAAAAAAATATATATACATATATATATATATTAGTTTAAAAATGGAGTCGGCAGCCCAGACCTCAAAGAAAACAAGATCTTGGAATTGATGAAGAAAAACCTGATCAATGCATCACCACTTATATTAAAAAAAAAAAAAGAAACTACTTTTAAAAGTCTATGCTTATCTTTTTACTACCTTAATTTTGGTGTGGGGTCTGTCTTTATGATAAATGAACAAAAATACGATGACACAAGATGCCTTTTGGGTCTTTTTCATTTTTTATCCACACATGAGCACCACTAACTCAACCTAACTGTGAATTTCTTCCTGGCCAAGGAAGATGATTTCTTACAGCTTTGCTTCTCAGCACTGATATCGCTCTATTGATTATGATTTAAATGTCTGTTTCCTATACGGTGAAGCTATAATTCAGAGTGTAGCGGAAGGAGGTGATGATAATGATCGCTTTAACCTCAGACATCTCTCTTAGCCCGGTCTCCCAGATAATGGAATGCGGGTAAACTAATGATGGAAGCTGAGAAAAAAGTGTGGAGGGGATGGGCTTGTTATCAAGCTGGACAGATAGAGGTAAACGGAGGAAGTAGAAGGAGGAGAGGAGGGAAATAGGAATAACAAACGTGACGTAACAGAAAGGATGTTTTTGGGCTTTCAGTCAAACTCATTCTCGCTTTCAGTTTGTTTCGTCTTTTTCTCCCTCTCATCGTCTCCCTCTTTGGCTGGTGCCTATTAACAAGGCAGTCTGTGTCCAAACCCTCCTCTAATGCTACCCCTTCCGACCAAGTCTTTTTTGGCTGCTCCCTGTATCTCTTCCCCTCCTTTTCTGTTTTGGGGAAATAAAGGTCCACACAGTTGCAGCATTGACAGTCCTCACCAAGAGTTCTCCACTACAAAAGGGGTTCAACTTCCCCTGAGCCAGGCCTGGGTTGAATGGGAGCCTCGGGGGTGTGGATGAGAAGCATAGGCTGGAAGAGGCCACCCTGCACAGAGCCACATAAAGAGCCAGTGTGCAGGATCATGATGAGAGAGATGTAAACTTACCATTGGTTCTTTTTTTTTTATTTGCCAAAATATTTTAGCTAAGTTTCAAAAACTTCAGGAATGGTCTTAAATATCAGATCAGTGACTCCCTTTTTACAGCTCAGCCGCCAACAGCTTGTCTCGAGTACAGACTGATCCGACAGGAGGAGGGTGGGAGAGATAAAGAGCACAAGAAAGCCTCTTCATGGCAGCCTGAATACAGAAAGCCATTTACCCAGCACCAAATCCTTGTTTCCGGTGAAGGAGAAAATAAAGAACTGGTCTGATGAAAATGAATATTTTCTGGTTACTAGTTCCATATTACTGAATATAACATGATAGCTTAATTAAACAAGAAAATGGTTAAAAAGAATTTATGCATGAGCCCCTAGTTCTTGCTGGCCTCATTGGGAATTAATAAATAAAGGAAATATCATTAAACTGTAGGTCTTTTCTGATAATGTCACCTAGGGAAGATTGTTAAAAACTGAAATTTCTATCTCTAGGCCTGTATAGGACTGAAACGATATAAAAAATTAAATGATTACAAAAATCCACAAAAACAACCCTCTGACTTGATGCTTTTGTTTAATTCAAACAACTCATTACTGCTCAATAGTCACATATTTCATGGAAAGCTGCTACTGTAGTCACTTCACATGCTTCTGTTTACATTAACTAGGACTAGGAAAGATAGTCAATAGCGATGGGAACTAATGAAAAACAAACATGGATTGCCATAAGTTTGGGACTTATTGAATAAAAGAAAAAATGAACATAACCTGCGGTAAACCGAGTTAGCATTGCACAATAGTAAGTTTTCAATAGTAGCTTTGCCGACAGAGGCTTTTTGAATCTTGAAATAGTAAAAATGGGTTTTTACTATTTCAGCTACAATCAGATGCATAAACTAACTGGAGTAGCAAAACCTCAAATCAGTACATGTAAAGACGCACACCACGGATGTTAAATAATCTCAGAGAGCAGATATCACATATTATTATGAGGCTAACTAGGATTATAACAATACTGTACACCCAGCTAACAAGACAAGTTAATACACAATGCTGGATTCATGAGAACAAGATGAGATTTTAGGGATATTTTTGGGTAATCTGAAAACCCCCCAAAATAGCAAAGGTTTGACAAACCACAAAATGTGTTTAAAGAATCTAGTTAATTTGGAATATTCCATTCCAGGTTTGACTAGTCTATACATTTTTTGGTATTTATGCTTGTCTAATTCTAAGGTGGTTCTTTTTGTGGTTTCACAGATAGGACAAAGGTTTCATGAAACTCAAACAGTCTTTAAGGAATCTCTGTTAAGTGTAGAATTGTCCAGTTCAGGTTTGATCAGTCTAAATACTTGAGATTTTTAAGAATAAATGATCACGTGGAGTTCGAAGTGAATAAAAACAGTCATATATCCCTTATGTCTTAGACCAATAGAAAGCTTAGAGTGTTGTTGAACAGCCCAACAAAGAGTTTCTTAACCAACTTCATCAACACATCAGGCCAACGCCAAAATAAAAGTCTCAAACAAAATTAAATCTTGAAGCACTCACCTGAATAACAGGACCCATAATAATAGTATATATGAATTTTGTCATTTGATGTCACATGCTGATTGCAACTGCTTGGTATTTTGCTAGAAAGACTTTGCTTTGACAAGAAATATTTTGCCATTTTATCATCAAACACCCAATGCTGAGATGTTCCCATAACTAAACACTAATGAATAGGTGTACTTCTACATTCCCAGCTCAAAATATCTGAGGTACTCACCTACCTTTAAATTGATTTGGTGCCAACAAAATATTTTCATAAAAACACAGACAGCTGCGTTTGTAATAAACTAATTTGCACACTGTTGATCTCAGGCACCACAAACAGTGAGTTTCAGTTTTTTTTTATCTACACTGGGTCTCAAGAAAAAAAAAGGGCACCCCTGGGATGCGGTATCTAATTACTGGAATAAGTGAAGGATCATTACATAGACTAGTTGATGAGTACAATATTCAATAGCTGTAGTCCTAGAGCTGTGGCCTTGATTGTGCTACATGTTAAATATGCATTAAGTACCTTGTACCTACTGTGTTGATGTGGTTTGGAGAAAGGTAGCTGTTAGATTCTGAAGACAGAGCATTGAGCATACCTTACAGCTGTACACATACACGCGCCCAGCCGTTCGTTTGGACAATGTGGCTTGTGCGCAGCAAAGCCATGAGAAAAGACAAACAACCAACAAAATGTCAAGAGGAAAAATCTGTGCTGCACAAACACCAATGCTCATCTGACACATTTCTGAGCCTCTAAAACCCAGATCTGTTGCAGACAGACAAGAACTTGTTATGGCAGGCAGGGATGAAAAACAAGATACTTAAAGTCAGATCCTGCGGCGCATGTGGCAGCCACCGGCCATCCTGCATGTGACTTCAGGGCTGCCTAATCTGATTGTGTGATGTGTGTTGGTGGTCAGACGACACCATACAAGGGCTCTGGCAGCCTTGGCAGCAACTACAAATGAGCAGTTTGCATATGTATGACCCCTGGCGTCTGAGTCCCACTCAATCAATCACATGTCAAGCTAAGGTAGCTGTTGAGTTTTAGTTGAGTGGCTCCCATTTGCCTCTACCCCTTACCTCTTACATCTCTCCTTTTGCTGGATCTCTGTCATGTTTCACGGCTTCCTCCTCTCAGCATCTTCCTCTGTTCTCTGTATATACCTCTGTTTCCCCTGCCCACCCCCCTACCTAAAACCCTTCTCACCATCTCACAGCAGCATCTTCCCTTTCACATAAAAGCACAGACAGAATGCTCAAAGACAGCGAAATGCTTTTACATGAAGGGGAGCTTTGCATCTCACAGCTGGTGCGGAGGCGGGCCTGCTTGATTCCACAGGAGGAATGGGAGAAGCTGGTGTTTGAGAGTCACAACTGTGAGGTTAAGCAGCACGTTGGTTCCACTTGAATGCACACACACACGGAGGGGAGATTTTCATTAACAACACTGGGCCTTAACGAACAGTGTGATATTCAAATATAATGCATATATGTACAGACTTGGACACATTTGTTGGTACCCTTACAGCTCAATAAAATAATGCTTCATTTCTGCTGAAAAGGGATTTTGTTAAAAGCAACTGACCATTGTATGCCTGCATTAATTTAAAATGTAATAGAGTAAACAAATAAGACCATGAAAAAAGAGATGATTAATCCTTGCATTATGTTTCTCATATTTCTAAACAAGTGTTTAACCTTAATTAGTATCACAGATGACTTCAAGCTTTTCACCAGCTATTCAGCCTGTTTTAATAGAACTTGAATGCTACTTGATAGTGTGGTATCACAGTAGGCATCACACTGAACGTGGACCAGGGAAAACAAAGTTGAGACCCAAAGAGGAAAAATCAATATGCATGATCCTGCTAGTGCTTTTTCATCTAAATACCATGACTTCAGTTATGTTCTCATTTAAGTGAGAAAATTAAGTGCAAAACTAGCAATGCTGGACAGGCCGGACATAGAACCCACTGATGTGCCTCAGCGGAAGATAAAACCTGGTTGTCATCTGCAAAAAAAATGTGAAGGAATGCTATGTTTCAGAAAATACTGCATGAAAGGAATAGGACAAAAAAATTATACTTGTGATACGTTCTATGGAGTTTGGCAAAGGTAGAGATACAGTCATTAATGCTGACACAGAAACTTCTACCTGAGGAGTAAAAACTGTTGGTGAGCTGACAATGATGCTCATGATAAGACAGTAAATGCTGAGTGTTGAATAAGAGCCAAGGAAACCATCCAAAACCACTCAAGATGAACTCCAAAGTCATTGTACATCACTTTCTGATTGCACCATGTCATATTTTAAACCATAATGGAAGACAAGGAAACACAAAAATCCCACCTGCAATTTGCAAAAATACATAGTGACAAGCAACTACTGTTTTATCGAGTCAGTGTTTACACAAGGAAAAGTGAAGCTTTCAAATAAACTACAACATACTTCCTGTGAGAGATGGATGGGGTTCAGTTTTATTTTGGGGCTGGACTTGGTAACATTAGGGCACAATGAAGTCTTAAAACTACCAAGACAAACTGGAGGAAAACACACTGCCTAGTGTTAGCAAGCTCAGCATCAGTTACAGGTAATGGGTCCACCAGCTGGATAATGACCCAAAGCATGAAGCGAAAGGCACTTGAGAAATGCTAAGTTGGAAGCACTCTAATATTCCTAAACGGTCCATCCAGATCTGTGGAAAGATCATAAAATGTCAGTATTGATAATGGAGATGCACCGAGTTATCAGCTGTTGACTAGAATCAGACAATTTTCAGCATGAAAAGCTATTATCAGTGATTGTCCAGGAAATTAAAAATAAATTTTTCAATGCACAGTGCATAAACATCTCCAGCTGACAACAGCAATCTTTGTTGTTAAATGTGGTTACTGAGTAAAAAAGACTCCAAGACTCAACAGCCTGCACAGTGGAAAGTGATTGCTACAAAAGATGCTGCATCAAAATAATAAATCTGGGTCCCATGTTTGTTGACTAGACCTTCCACTTAAAAAGATTTTATAGTGTTTAATTTATTTTTAATGTTGCTGCTTTTAGTTCTTGCTCTTTTTCTGGTTGTTTTTATATTGTAGCACTGCATGTAGCACATGCAGTACAAATTTTATAAATTATTATTATTACTATAATTATTTTTCTTTTTTATGTGAAATATTCAACTTAATCAACAATCAAAAGCAAAGTCTGATTTCTGCTAAATATGGATAAAAAAAAAATATCGGATGCTTTTATTGTGAATGGGTCCGCATTTATTGATACAATTCCTTGTATAATTAAAATCCTTTGTACGAAACAACACATCTTCGGGGTGCTTTGTGTGGTGTTTGGGCCCATGGCAGAGCAACTTCAAAGACGTTGCATGAAACATGACATGCAAGCTGGGATGATGTAATTTCAGGGTGTGGTGAGAAAGTTTAGCAGCTCAGTGTGCACTGATGTGCCGTGATACCATGGAAGAGATCAGAGCCCTGGCTTATCAAAGCACATCACAGGAGCAGAGCAGGAGAGAAAGGTCATCATTTAAAGGATCTTCAAAGCCCAAAAATCCTCTTCTCCTCAGGTTAGAGTAGCTCTGGTATCTAGCTGTAATGAGCTTAGTCTTGGTTGACACTTCTACACAAGAACTCAAGAAGCAAATCTATGAGGCATTCTGCAGCTTTTATTCCTGATACCATAAACCCTGTCGCCTTATGTTTGCTCATTTCTAAAATCCTGACAACTTTACTTGTAAATTTATAGCATCAAATTCAATAGAAGCAGTTTTCTTTGAGCTTAGTATCATTTGGAAAAAATGGTTTTAGGTGAGCCTATTTACACTTAAAAAAATATTTGTCGCAATTGTGCTCTGCTACATTGCAGGCTGCCTCAGTAGAGACAAAATAATTTTTTTTAATCCTGGGAAATAATAAAAACAATAAAATTGGTTCTTAGCAAGTCATAAAAGAATTAGGCAAAATATTACATAACACCATATTCAATTTATTTGACAAAGTCTAAACCAAAATGAAAAAGGTGTATGAAATCCCTTGAATTTTCACTTCCTGCTGTCAGATGTTAAAAAGATACATTGCAGCCAGATGCTGTTAATCTAATTCACTGATTACCTGGTCATCACCATCTGTGAGAGTACCAGTATACCAGTGCAAGTTTCTGCAGTTTTCTGGTACACATTTAGAGAAGCTGTTGAAGCAGATGTGTTGCCAATAAGTCTAGAAAAGGCTTATCAGTGAGAAACACCAGTTGCAAGGGGAAAAACATTTAGGAAAGTGTAGTGTACAGTGATCCATTATTGACAATCTTCCCAGAAGTGAAGATTTCACCCTGATGAGATCACACTACCTCATAAAAACTTCTTAACACTATTGTGAAGCGGTGATGATTCGGACCTTCTTGGTGCCGTAGGAACTGGGTATTTTGCCATTGCAGAGTGGACCTCTAAATGCTTTGTAAACCAATGTTTTCCAGATACAAAATGCAGTTAAGCCCAAAAATAAAAATACCCTTGACATACACTGCTCAAAAAAGTAAAGGGAACACTTAAACAACACAATATAACTCTAAGTACATCAAACTTCTGTGAAATCAAACTGTCCACTTAGGAAGCAACACTGATTGACAATCAATTTCACATGCTGTTGTGCAAATGGAATTGACAACAGGGGGAAATCTTTGGCGATTAGCAAGACACACTCAATAAAGGAGTGGTTCTGCAGGTGGGGACCACAGACCACTTCTCAGTACCTATGCTTTCTGGCTGATGTTTTGGTCACTTTTGAATGTTGATGGTGCTTTCACACTCGTGGTAGCATGAGACGGACTCTACAACCCACACAAGTGGCTCAGGTAGTGCAGCTCATCCAGGATGGCATATCAATGCGAGCTGTGGCAAGAAGGTTTGCTGTGTCTGTCAGCGTAGTGTCCAGAGCCTGGAGGCGCTACCAGGAGGCAGGCCAGTGCACCAGGAGACGTGGAGGAAGCCGTAGGAGGGCAACAACCCAGCAGCAGGACCGCTATCTCCGCCTTTGTGCAAGGAGGAACAGGAGGAGCACTGCAAGAGCCACAAATGTGCATGTGTCTGCACAAACGGTTAGAAACCGACTCCATGAGGATGGTATGAGGGCCCGACGTCCACAAATGGGGGTTGTGCTCACAGCCCAACACCGTGCAGGACGCTTGGCATTTGCCAGAGAACACCAGGATTGGCAAATTCGCCACTGGCGCCCTGTGCTCTTCACAGATGAAAGCAGGTTCACACTGAGCACATGTGACAGACGTGACAGAGTCTGGAGACACTGTGGAGAGCGATCTGCTGCCTGCAACATCCTTCAGCATGACCGGTTTGGCAGTGGGACAGTAATGGTGTGGGGTGGCATTTCTTTGGAGGGCCGCACGGCCCTCCATGTGCCCGCCAGAGGTAGCCTGACTGCCATTAGGTACCCAGATGAGATCCTCAGACCCCTTGTGAGACCATATGCTGGTGCGGTTGGCCCTGGGTTCCTCCTATTGCAGGACAATGCTAGACCTCATGTGGCTGCAGTGTGTCAGCAGTTCCTGCAAGATGAAGACATTGAAGCTATGGACTGGCCCGCCCGTTCCCCAGACCTGAATCCGATTGAGCACATCTGGGACATCATGTCTCGCTCAATCCACCAACGTCACGTTGCACCACAGACTGTCCAGGAGTTGGCGGATGCTTTAGTCCAGGTCTGGGAGGAGATCCCTCAGGAGACCATCCGCCGTCTCATCAGGAGCATGCCCAGGCGTTGTAGGGAGGTCATACAGGCACGTGGAGGCCACACACAATACTGAGCCTCATTTTGACTTGTTTTAAAGACATTACATCAAAGGTGGATCAGCCTGTAGTGTGTTTTTCCACTTTTGTGTGTGACTCCTAATCCAGGCCTCCATTGGTTAATAAATTTGATTTCCATTGATGATTTTTGTGTGATTTTGTTGTCAGCACATTCAACTTTGTACAGAACAAAGTATTCAATGAGAATATTTCATTCATTCAGATCTAGGATGTGTTATTTGAGTGTTCCTTTTATTTTTTGAGCAATGTATTTAGGTTTGAAATTATCTAATAAATTTCTATTTATCGATTAAGCTTCTGATGTAAGTAATATTAACATTTTGGAGGGGCCCAGCCAGAATCACGATTTGATTCTGAGAGAAAATCTGTAGTGGGAACAAACAAAAAATTAGATGTTGGCAAAGAGGCCTTCTAACCTCAAGAAGCTTATCACTAACGAAAATCCACAAAATACCAGAAGAAACATGCAAAAAGCCTGTCACCAATTATAAGAAGCCTGTGATGACCCTCCCACAGTGCCCAACACGCTGAGCCACCACCAGATCACCACGACAGCCAGAACTTGGAAGAACCATAGTGGGGAGGTCACATTACCATCCCACCAGGTGAGCTAGCCCCTGATAGGTCAAGAGGGAGGGATGCCCACCAGAGCCCAGCATAGCCCTGCAGACCAAAGCCAGCCAGACACACCCCTCTGGAGCCATAGACCACCGGACGGGAGCCCACCAATCCGGGACTTTGCCAATGCACCCACACAAACAACACCACACCAAGGGGTCAGCACCCGCCACACCCTCTTGATGCTATCAGACGCCCCCACGCCATCCCCACACCTCCAGTCCTCACCAAACTAGCACAGGTGGGAGCAAGAGAATTAGGGTTGTGGCTGGAGTGTGCAAGACCCCACTGTTTGCTGAAAACAAAGTCTCTCCCACCACATTGCCAGAGCATTAAGTCTCTTAATTGTATTACAATTGAGGTGTACAATTGAGGTGTATGGGGGACACTACATGGTGCTCCTCCCATGCCTCCATGGGCCATCATCCCACACATCAAGAACCTACTAATGGGTTGTGTAAGTAGTTGACACAAATCCCTCTGGGGGCCAACTTCCCAAATGGCGCCTCTTGTCCAACCCACGCCCACACCAATACAGCACTGACTGAAGCCAGGGAGCCCCCAGAGTGGTCGCCCCTCTGGGTGGGAGCAGTCTGGGAAAACCCAGGCCAGCCAAGTGAAGCGATGCCACCGCCAGCAGCCTAGGACCCAGAGACCCGCTGGACCAGCTAAGTACGTATTCATCACGAAGGCCATAGCAGGTGCACCCAGCCTCCAAACCCCCACTGTTCACCCAGGCATAATTTAAATCCCTTAATCACCCTCCTATCCCCAGACCCTATTCTGCCCCACCCATGCCCAAAATTACAACCCATGATATGCCTGAGCAACAGGAGATGTGAACTTATATTGATCTATGACTTGTAAACATTTAATTTCAGTCAAATTAACCAATATTTTTACATTTTCTCAAGTTACAACATCAAACTCAGGCTATTTTATTGGGAATTTATGTGATTTATCAATTTAAAGTTGTGCATAACTCTGAAGTGGAAACATACACATTTTACAAGTTTTTTCCAAATAAAATTTGAAAACTATATTCAGCCCCTCCAGGGTACTTACTTGTAGAACCACCTTTTGAGTCTTTTGAAGTATATCTGTTAAAAGTTTGGTAATTTAGAGACTGTCAGATTGGACATAGTGTCAATGGACAGCAATTTGTAAATTATGCCACAGATTTTAGTTTGGATTTAGGTCTGGAATTTGACTAGACACTTAATATGTTTTGATCTAAACCATTCTATTGTAGCTCTGGCTGCATGTTCAAGGTTGCTATGATTCCAGAGGGCGAATCTCTACTCCAGTCCCAAATCTTTCGCAGCCTCTAATAGTTTTTCTTCAAGGGTTTTTCTGTGTTTATCTTCATCTGTCACCCCATCAACTCTACCAAGCCTTCCCATGGCATGATGGGAACACCGCTATGTTTTGCAGTGAGGACGGTGTTCTCAAAGTGATGTGCAATGTTAATTCAGAGCCATCATATTTTGTGTGTAAGCCAAAAAGTTACATTTTGGTCTCTCCTAGAGAGACCCCTATGTTTGCTGTTTCGGTTGTGGTTGTGACACAATTAAATGTTTTCACTGTTTTCGCTAGGCATTGTACATACATACATAAACAACACATATATTGATCTTCTAAATAACAAAATGAGTAATACTGGTGAGAAATATGAGGTAAATCAACAAAAAGTAGATTTCATATCGGAATAAAGTTGCTGGTCTAGGATATTTAAATAGTAAATTTATGTCAACATTCTTTCAAAATCATGAGGATGACCCAGGGTAAATAAGAGCTACCTCAAAACTCCAAGACACAAGGACTGTTTATCTATGAAGAGTCTTTGTGTTTAACCTATTTGGCTTTGGGTTTCAACTATGTATGCATGAAGTGTAAATAGAGGTGCTATTGACGTGGGAGTGTGCAGCGACTGTGTGCACAAGCGAATAGGAGGCTTTCCAACAGTGTGCATGAGCATTTTCTTGTTTTTTTCTTTTGACATGTATGTGTGTAGCAGTGTGCAAGTATGGGGTGGTGGGGGCTATGTATTGCAGTGAGGAGGGTATGGATATTAATCACCAAGGGGGGCATGGTTCTGTGTTGCAGCCCAGAGATGGATGGGGTGTGAGTGCAGTGATGTCACCCTGACAAATGGACTGGCCTTGTTGGCTGAGACTCGCACATCGCCTCTCATTTCAATTAGTGCGTTGCACAACAACCTGGCTAGCCCACAATCTGCAGGTTACACATGCACAAACACATACACTGTGTCCAAAAACACACCTCCTCCAGTGCCTCAGCCCACAGCTCTCTAACAAGATGCGCTGATCTGTAAGAATACAGTAGAGTGTCTTTAATTAATCTAACTCAATTATGATGGCACTTTTGCTTTCTCTCCCAACAGCACTCACTCATTACCATGCACAACATCAGCCAAATGCACTGACTACAGTCTATGGCCAGCACACAAGCCAGTGGAAACTGGCACGTACGATTAGGATTTAAAGACTGGAAACTGCCCATGTGTTTACCGCACAATATCGATTTGAATAATATCCAAAATAATGGCAATGTGAGCAGTTTCTTAGGTCAGGGATAAAAGCATTCATTTGCTTTTTGTTGCAAAAGAAAAAAGTTCAAAATATGTACCTGTCTTTATGGTTAGCAGCTCACCATAAAGACAGGCACAAAAGGTCTGACCAGCTCACTTGCTCTTGATGGCCTTTTTCTTAAAAGCCAGCAAGAGCTAACCAATGGGTTGATTTTAAAGTGTTCAGTTCTTTCCTGGAGGTCTGATGCTGCTAACCAGAGGCAGAGGGAATAGTTTCCAACTCCTGTCTGTCTTTAATGAACTTTGACACAGGAAAAACTGCTGACTTTCCTCAAACAATTCCCAGTTAAAGTACCACTCAATCACCATTCTACTACTGCTGCACATTCTTGTGCTCTGATTTAACACTTTTCCTGGTCTCTGATCTCTGCATTTGACTGCAGAGATCTTACAGTTCTTCACACCAGGAAAATAGTGCAGGAGGATTCTGTTTGCTATAAGCGGGAGCTAGCTAGGCAATGTGAGACTGAAGAGGGCTACAGACTGCACCGTGGAGGACTAAGTTGGGCCTTTGATAAGAGTTTCCCGGGGGCTACGGCTCCAGTTACAGCTTAACATCAGCTGGTGGGATCTCTTCATCTGGCTGTGAAGGAATCAGGAGGTTAATACCACCCTATAGAGATGAGGGGCTGAGTGGGGCTTTATGGTGCCACACTTAATTGGACATTTCCACATCTTCATTTAGCCAATTAAACACAGTTTAAAGGTTTGCCTTGAAATCTAATGCTGGAAAAAAAGCACTTTAAAGAAGGGAATCTGCAGGAGTATTTTTAGTCATGACTATGCACAGAGGTTTAATCAAAGAAGAGAAGTAAAGAAAGGTACATCTTTATCTGCAGTATGGTGTTCTGTTCAGTGTGCTTACTGATAATAACATATTTGATATGTTGATATATAACCAGTTAGAATCACCAGTTTGTGCATATGTAGAATTCATTACCTTCAACAAAGGAGAATGCTTAGCTGGCTCAACTTCACATATTCCTGATGAAACAAGCCAATTCCATCACACAGAGAACATGGAATTCTATTGAAATAGTGTGTGTGATTTCTTTTCTGCTTACAATAGGCGCAGAATAGATATTATTGTATGTAACATAAAAGGCATGGACTACACAAAAGACACTTGTACCTATGTCCTCAAAAAAGAAAACAATATTTGTTTGACTTCCTTCCCTTTGGCTGAGGTGGTGGTCTTGTTTCCAGAATGAGGCTCCATTGCCTTTTCATTTTGCTTTGCACTTCTTCCTTTAAATCTAGCAGCACTAAAGAACTGGGTTTCATCAACGACAAAAAGGTTAGATCTAGCTCTCCGTTTCATCTCAGCCTCCTGCAATCCCAGAGGACATCTCTCCGGGTCCGTCTGCGCTGCATAGCGATGGGAGATTGCACCGGGCCTCTGTTTATTTGGCTATCTTCCCCTTTCTCATTGCGCTGAAATCTGCCTGACAGTTCGGCAGCCTGGCTCAGGCCCCACAGGGGCTACCGTCAGATAAAATGTCACAGTGGCTTTGTTCCGCATGCCCTATAGGCCAGCGAGACACACTGTACACCTGAGAGCTGGAGGGTGAAAGCACAGAGCAAAATTGGTGGGAAAGAGGTGGGATAGAGACAGGGCTACTTAAGGCTTAGTTTCCAAGCTAGAGCTCTTATTACATCTTGCTAATAACTGGCATTTCACAGAGCCTTGAAAAAGTATTCATTCCTTAACTTTTTCAAATTTTTTCACATTGTCATAATTCACCTGTGTTGGGTATTTGACTTTGAGTTTCTTTATGGATCTGTTTCCTCCCTGTTGTTTTGCTTCTTTGTTGCTGTTATTTTAGTTCTTCCTACTGTTTACTTATTTCCCACATTCCTGTACATTTTGAGTTCTGTTAGATTCCCTCCAGTGTTTCTGAGTTCCTGCTCATCTGTTCATTAGCTTTCCTCCTTCAGTTGCTCTGCATTCTCCCTGCCACCAGCTGCTCCACATTTCTTCTAGTTCATTGGAAATTTTTCCGCCCTGTCTCTGCATTGCCTCTGGTTTTCATTGCTCGCCACTGGATCCTACAGTTGGTCATGACAAGCCTGTTTACCACCTGCTCCATGTCTGTTGCCTACTTGATCCGGATTGTCAAGCCAAGCCTGTCCATGACTGTTGACTGCTTTTCCTCCATGTCTGTAATCCTGCCTGTGTTCCATGTCCTGCCTCTGCCTGTAAGTCTACCAGTTAATGTTATAAAAAGACAATTCTACTCACCATGTTGCTTCCATGGCCTGGTCTACACGTTGGCCCTACTAAACACCAGCCATTTATGACACACATCCCAACATCAAATTTCAATCTAATTTATTTTAATTTTATGTGATAGACTGTAATAAACTTACACATAATTATGAAGGGCAAGAGAACTAGACATTGTTTTCTTTCATTTTTATATTCATATTTAAACCTTGATTGGGCCATAACTATGGTTTCAGCTAAACCATTCAATTGTTCTATGTCTGAAAAGGGCCGCTGTCCCAGAATGTGAAACTCTGCCTAAGTCTAAAATCATTGTTCCCATAAACTCTGACCAGTTTCTCTGTGTCTCCTGAAGAAAAGCACCCCACTGCATGATACTCCTACCTACATGTGTCATCATCGGGCTGATCTGTTCAGATTGATGTACACTGTTATTTGGTTTCACCACCACATACGCATTTTGCATGCAGAAAGAAAACTTCAGTTTTTGTCTCAAAGTCTAAAATATAGTGGCAAACTTTTAAAAGGACTTCTAATGGATTTCTTCTTGCTCCTCCTTCATAAAGTCCAGATTTGTTAAGTGAACAATTAATAGCTGACCTGTCAACAGATCCTCCCACTTGAGCTGCAGATCTTTGCAGCTCCTAAAGAGTCATCATGGGCTTCTTGGCTGGGATATGGTTTTATAACCTAATCCTGGTTTAAACTCCACAACTTTATCTCTACACTGCCTGTTGTGTTCACTGGTCTTTATGATGCTTTTTGTTTACTAATATTCTCTAACAAACCTCTGTATGGGAAGAAACTTGTGCCATCAGAAACTCAATTTGAATTGCTCTGATTGAATCTGTATTTGTGTAATTTGAAATTAAATGCATTGGTTTGAAAATGAATTTTACCAAACTGAAACTGAATTTAATGCTTTGAAACTGGATTCATTTGCTTTTAAAATGTATTTCGTTGTTTTAAAAATTCAGTTTGACTACTTTCACTTTCAAGTCTGTAATTCAATTTCAGTTCCAAAATTCAGTTTTTTGTGTCACACATCCGGGTCCTTGAGGATAGCCACAGATTAATCAAACACAGATTCATCGATTTACGTTTCACATCAGCTTAAACTTCCTTTACGGCATGTTGAGCTGGAGCAGTGCAGCATACATGAGCTTGCCGGATGTCAATCACTAAGTCAAATGAGTATCTACAGGAAGCATCATGAAACAAATGATGGTCAAACAGTAACACTTATGCTACCTGTAGCTATTAGCTAAACATGCCAGATTAGCATAGTGTGCCACCGGTAGCACGTAGGTCTACGTTTCTCTTGCCTTTGCCTCAGCATAACTTCTGTTGCCCAGCAATCGTGTTAGCGTGATGCGCAGATCTGTGAAGCCGAACAAATGGAGCCTGAAAGTTAATAACGCTGTCTCTACTGTAAATGACTACACGGTTTTTATTTTCCCTTTTACATATTGCTGATGGCTTATAATGCTGTTTTGTTTTAAAATGTTATTGTTTTATGATCTTGTTCATTCAGCCATTTAAAATGTTGAAACTATTTTTTGTGTTCATATATAAAAATCTAACACTAGATAAAATACATTGATGACAAATACCATTTGTTTAATTTATTTGTAAAGCTTTCAACAACTTAAACACTAACATATTAACTTTAGGAACAAAGTTTAAATCAGTTTATTTGGAGAGCATAATTATAATAATCGTACTCATCGTACTCGTCGTCTTCCGCTTATCCGGGACCGGGTCGCGGGAGCAGAAGATAATAATAATAATTATTATTATAAATAAACCAAACATTAATATTAGATTTCATCTGACTGAATTATATCTGTTTAACTTCCACCCATTGGGGAAACCCAGCGGGATTTTGAAAACAATGTGCTGGGAGTCAGCTGTTCTGTGGGTGTTTAGCGCACCTCAACCACCCGGTCAGCTGACAGCTGGCGAGGCGAGCCGGCTGCTGGGGCAGCGGACAAACACATGGGCGTATTTGTGCATAAAGTGATATCTTGATAAACTGATCAGATATTTTAGGTTTACACAACTACATTCTCGTCTAAAAACGTTGTAAAAGTTCAGCTGTTTCACAGAATGCGCAATATATCCAATTTTATTCACAGCTTTTTTCTGTCCTCCAGCCTTTGCTTCTACTGTTTGAACAATCTACTTCGACCCGCAATGAATCATGGGATAGGGTGGGACACGGAGGATACACCGGACCCATCCTTCAAATCTGGGGATAAGAAGGACGGATTTGTTGGAACCTTGGAGATTGGACAGCATTCGTCTGTTAGGACTTGCGAGATAGAGGACCCCAGAATGCAGACTAACAGGCAGCATGACGGTAAGTGAAAAAAAAGGATTTAATGAATAAAAAACAAAAACTCACTTACGGAGAGGCAGGAACAAAACAATAAACGAACAGGCTGGACAGGCTAGGCATAATCCACAAAACAAGAAATGAGCATGATCTGAGAACTAGACATGAGCATGAAAAATGTTTCCGCGATGTGTGACTGAACAGGTGTGTATTTATGGAGTGTGAACCAGGTGAAGCAAGACAGATTAACTAGGTGCAGGTGAACCGAATAAACTTAATTGACAGGAGAGGACAAACGTGACTGGAGCAAAACAGGAATTCAAGAATACAAACTAATAGAAACAGAACTAGAAAAACATGAAACGAAAGCATAACCAGATCCAAACCAAACTTAACAAAACAAGACTAAAACATGACCAGAAAAATAAACAGAAACATGATTTAAAACCTTAACTGAGAAACAGACCAACCAAACCCAAAAACACCCACAAATCATAACATCGTCGCCTCATCCAGGACGTTATCGGCCTACAAATGCATCCTTCAAAAGAATGCAGTCCTGAATTTGGACACAGCAATAGTGAATGACATCCATGAATCAGTAAATCTGTGTTTGGTTAATCTGTGGCTTCAAGAACCCGGATGTGTGACACAAAAAACTGAATTTTGGAACTGAAATTGAATTTCAGACCTGAAAGTGAAAGTAATCAAACTGATTTTTCAATACAAACCAAAGCAATTTTCAAAGCAAACAAATTCAGTTTTAAACCATTATATTCAGTTTCAGTTTAGTGAAATTCATTTTCAAACTAATGCATTTAATTTCAAATTACACAAATACAGATTCAGTCTGAGCAATTCAAATTCAGTTTCTGATGGCACAAGTTACTTCCCATACCTCTGAGCCCTCCATAGAACAGTTGGATTTAGACTGGGATTAAAATACACAAAGGTAAGCTGCATTTATACATTAGGACACCTGAAGTGTCCTAAATTGGTTACACTGGATTTTATTCAGGAATATCAGGGAGTGCATAAGTACAAATGCACCTCATAGCTTTTTATTTGTAAAAAATTGTATAAACTTCTGTAGGAATGTATCTTCTCTTTCTACTTCACAATTATGGTTACTTTGCAGGTCTACTATATGCAATCCCATTAACCTATACTGAAGTTTGGATTTGTAAAGTAACAAAATGTGAAACCCTGAAGAGATAGACACTCTTTTGCAAGACACTGTATCACTTCACTGAGCAAGTGGACCTGAAAGTACAATTAGATTTAGGTTTTAACCTTATAGAGTTATATAATTATTCCACAAAAAACCTAAATCATACACGGATCATTAATAATGGAAATTCAGTTATTTAATGTAACAGGGATATGTAGCTGGATATAAGTCCACTATCTTGCACCACCACTTAACATAACAGCTTCTGAGTCTCTCTTGACATCTTCAGTCAAACCTGGTCCACGTTTCTCTGAAAAACCACGGCACCAAACCCAACTGCTGTCTTTGAGTCTGAGATGACTTATCTCACTGTTTCCCTAATGAGGCTCAAATGAAAAAGCCGACTGGTTCTCTGGCAGCCGAGCACTAGGGTGGTTGCCGCTGTCAGCTCCTGTTAGCTCAGCTCTCTCCGGTCCGTGTTTCAGAGAGCACAAACACACTCATCCCAAAGGAGAATCTCCATGCTCCTTCACAGGCGTCGACCCCCACCAGCCCTCAATTAATTAGTAAAAGAAGGAGCAGCTTCTGCAGGTAATTTCATTAAATACGACATCCCTGCTTTAAAGACTGCGCTGACGGAGCAAAAAAAAGATGGGACGTTGTCTGAAGAATTGTCACTGTACTCTTACATGATTCCAAGGACATCTGTGAGCCTTATTAGATAAAAAAATGCTATATGCTCTAGATTACTGAGCTTGTCGGTCACCTAATTTGATGAAATCCACACCAGATCTCTTTTTTTTCTATTTTTTTTTTTTTGTTTATTTGATAGCAGGCATTTATGAGTTTATATGTTTATACTGTGGCTGCATTCTGCATGAAGGCTCTTATCTATGATCACGCTCCTCAGATTAAAACATATGTAAACAATAATGTGAGGGATTAGACATTACTTGTTCACCAAGGACATAAACAAATGCCATTAGTTCCTGACAAAATCTGCAGAAGAAACTGTATTGGCATTACAAATACAGAAATTACGCTTTAGCAAAATTCTTACTTTTGATTGTTGTTAGCATGGTTACCCTGTAATTGCAAAAACAGAATCAAAATAACTGAATACATATAATATTTCACTTTATTTAATATACAAACAATGTTTTCTCTCTCTCCTTTGGCCCCGGGATTGTGAGGGCTGAGTAGAGCAGGGAACGGATGTATCGAGCACCAGCGTATAAATGGAATGACTTACCATCTCAGTTTCTATTAATTGTACAATTGTTTCTATTAATTATACAAATTGGTTAGTGGTGTTTGTGGTCAGTCAAGGCCAACATCCATTCTTCCCAGTGGGGCCCAAGCCTGAATGGGCACTGCTGCTCATCTTGGAGCTACTATCCTCTACCTCTAAGCCAACACTCTTTGTATGCTCCATGAGCAGTTTCCTTATAGGTCTCTACAGGTAGTTTCCTACCCAACAACATTTCGAGTATGTCATTAAAGGGAGGAATCAGATATGATCTAATGGAAGGAAGGATTCTGAATCTTATTAAGTGGACATCTTGTTTCAGTCACTCCTCCAGCAGCCCTTTGGCTTTGTGTCTGTATCAACAGCTAGCAGGTGCAGAGCAGAAAATGAAGCCAATTGTGTTTATCAAATCTTCTTTTGTTCTACAACCCTACATGTATTCTTTCACTAAATCCAGCAATAAAAAAATAGTTGACCCCTGTTGTTAAAGGTTTACTAACTAATAAAGAAATAACCAGTCTCATATTTTGACGGCAGCTTCATTTTAATGCAGAGAGAAAGAATATTAAGGATAGAAGTCTGATGACTGAATACGCACCTCCATAACCCTAATTTGATTCTTCTTTAGCCACTCATTTCTAGTCTTGTCAGGGTTTGGAGTCTTTCTCATACTAGGAGACCCATTCATGACCCATCTTTAGTGTTCCACATGAGACAAGAAGCTTCCTGACCAAGGGTTTATTGGCACAAAAAATTGGCCACTCAATGATGTCATCCTGCACCCTTAGTAGAAGAAAATCCTGAATTCTAATGCTTCCACGTCCGTCTTTGAGTGTTGAAAATTTGTTTTTTAAGTCACACTTATCATTTTCTCTCCTCAAAAGACATTTGGAGAGTGACATTTTGCACTTTCTCCCAAGCCTTTTCTGAATTATTTAGATGTTTACTGGCAAACAGAACTGGCCTGCTTGTGTGTCTTCTATAGCAGGGACAGCAATAATTATAATCCATTACAGTGTTCCTCCTGTTCTTCTGTGTAGTTCTGGGCCAATCCTTCAGCTTTCTCATGGGAATCCTCGCCCTTTAAGGCAAGACCTTGCATGAAGCTCCAGATAAAGGGCTATGTTTATTTTAGATTTCTTCCATTGCAAAAGAATCACAACAGCTGCTGCCAACTTCTCACTGTGTCATGATCTGCACCTGTTTCTGTTTCTGTTAATTGCAGTCACCTGTTTCTCTTTTATTTCCTTTCACCTCAGTTGTATTCAGTTCCTGTTTTCTGTCTCTGTATGGTTAGGTTCTCCGTTGCTGTCTCTGTGATTCCTATGATAACTCTGTGCCTGTATGGTCATCATACAGTCCATTAAAATGTATCCTTCCACAATGCACCTGCCGATGTCTTTTATATCCACAAACTGTGACAGAAGAACCTCCGAGCCCCAGAGCCTGCTACACGCTGCATCCGAGCCCCAGTGCCCACTCCCCGCCTTAAACTGCTGCTGGTATGCTCCAATACCCGAGGTCTCCGACGAGGCTGTCTAGGTGGTCCTGCCTCGTGTTCCTGTTCCTAAGGTCCTTCATGTTTCTGTTCCTAAGCTCCATCGTGGTTTTCCAGACTTCTGAGCTCCTCCGTGGGTCCCGGTTCCCATAGCTCATCAGCTGACCTCCCGGAAATGTTTTCCATGCAGCGCCAGCTTCTGTGGTTCCCGGATCAGCGCTGCTGGACTCCAGAAATCTGTGCCTCTGCGAGAAGACCCCTAGGTTGTCCGCCTGAACTTTGGACTTTGTTTTCTTGCCCTCTCTCTGAGGTCCCCTCACTCAGTTCAGGTTATTTCTTTTCTTTTCTTTTTTCAAGTAGTTCCTTTTACCTCAGTTGTGTTTAAGTTAATGTTTTCTTTCCCTTCGTGGTTTGGTTCTGCACCCCTGACTCCATGATTCCTGTGTTTCCTTTGTGCCTGTAAGCTTATCATACATTCCATTCCAATATGTCCATCCACCATGCGACCGACGATGTCCTGTTGCCACTTTGGTCCTTCGCATCTACACATTGTGACACATTGAGCTTCTTACTGATGGTGCTGTAGCTCATTCTAGTCATGAAGATTGGTTATCTTGTCACTGATGTCCTTTGACAGCTCTTTGGTCTTGGCTATGGTGGTGGAAAAGTTGAAATGGAAGAAATTGATTTTGTATACAGGTGTGCCTTACACGCAAAACACGATTTAGGAGTATCTGTAGCTGATAAGTTGCTGTTATGTTTTTCTATGTTTATGTTTTTATGCAATGCACATAAAAGCACATTCAACATTTATCTAAATGTAAGGTAATAAATTGCATTTCTAAAATGGTCCAATCCTGTCAAATTTTCGAAGGATGTGTGTTACTTTGAATGCAACCCTATTTTGTACTGTGCAGGTTTATTGGGATGAAGGTTGTAAAATTTATAGTGTTCTGATGCATCTTACTTTCTGCTTACTATTCTGTAACATCATTGTCTGGTTTCACCTTTATTAGATACTTAATGATCTGGAGATGAAAACTCAACGTTCTATACACAGCCTTTCAATGCCCCCAAATGTTAAAACTTTTTTTAGCTGAATTGATCAAAAAGCAGGTACATTAGATACAGCATCTTCAACCATTCCACATCAGGTGTTTTGAATCTTCATCTGTGCAGACATAGTATCAGAATAACGTAGGATCAGATTAAGTAATGTTATTATTGGATCATTGTTGTATCATCTGAGTAGGCCTTGCATCAATTTTTTTGCAGTGGTGCATATGTGTAGTATATATGGTGTCCCTGCATTGGCGTAGCTTGCACTCAAACTGTGTATTTTATCAAATGCATCGGAAGTCGATTCTGGAGCTTTATTTACTTAAGGCTGTGCATCTTCCAACACCATTGAAACAAGAGAGGGATATGTAATACTATGATTGAAATAATATCATCAAACATGAAAATTAACTACTAATACTTAATTGGTTTAACCTGTTTGCAAATAATTAAAGGTACACAATCAAAACAAAATCAAATACCTATTTCCCCACTGTTCCAGTCTGTTGAACTGTAAAGACAAAAGCTAATAATACCTCTTGTATTTCACTGATTAACTAAACTGAAACGGCTCCCTCAATGAAAAAACAGGTGGTTAACAGCTCCTCTATTGTCCGCTGAGGAAAACTGTAACGTATAGTGTTTTCTGTTTTGTCTATCAGCCACATCTAAGCTTTTGACTAAAGCATTCTACAACATCGCTAATTGTAACTGCATGTGCAGAGGTCTGATGTATAGCAAGCTCCCAAGCTCTCCTGAAGCCTGAGAATCCTCAATTCCATCCTTTTGGATTTTCACTGGGAAAAATCTTGAGTGGCAGGCTCCTGTTCTGCAAAGCATTAGTCACGCTAAGCAGTTTTCATAATTGCTCGTGCAATTCATTCATTATTTAATTTAAAGAGGTGTCTCAATGGCCAAACATGCAGTGAATTTCAGGCCTAAATTAGGAAAACACCACAAAGATATTGGATACCTCAGGTTTTTTTTGCCTGAGCCACTTGTAATGTTTCTGGATGACAAATGATCAGAAAATAATGGATAAAAAATTGGTCTTATTAAATCTGAATAAGTCTGCAGGTAATGTAGGCAAACACAGGAATTCACTCTTAATAGATTCTCTATTAGGTTTATATGAAATGTAAGTATGACCTTTCTAAGCTCCTTAATTCAGCTAAATTGGCTCCAGAGGAAGCTAATTTAGCCTTTTACAGCATGGAGGAAAATGGGCAGTATAGCAGAGGTACCACTAGCAAATGGCACTGGGCCCTGACTTGTTTGCAAAGGAAAATGTGTTAGCTCTTTATTTTAAAGAGACAAGACCTTCTCTAAAAGGCTTAGAGACTCCCCCCTCATTATTTTCCATATTTTCGACCGACTGCTGGGATTAGAATTATAATTTTGACCACAGTGTTATTGTTAGTGAATATAAATTGGAGCAAGCACTGAACTGCATATGCAGGGTGTAAAAGCATGCAGTCAGCATTTAATAATACGGCATGGAAATGTTATGAGGCACATCTATTTAGATGGCAGAACTAGGATACTGCAAGACCTGGGGAGATAATTGACCCATGATTCATGTCTACAGTTTTGGACCACTAGGTTTGAATGGTATGACAACAGTCAGACACAACAGGTTAAATGCTAAATACAATGATCAATGTAAAACAGTTTACCATTGTAACTACATTCAGTTGACTCTTTTCAAAGGGACATATCATGCTTTTAAATCCTTCCTTTTCACACTTAAATCATTCAGTCGTGGTTTATATAAATGCTTTGGTCTGAATTCCTTGTTATTATAGACCCATAAGCTCCTCTTTTACCCCTGTTCTGAGGTGCACCAGAGAGCAACTCATTTTGGTGCGGTTTCTTTTAACGCCATTGAGGCCCTTCACACCTCGCCCCCTTCCTGGTCAAAGAGTGTTCCACATTAACCTGTTTGGCCATTTTTGTAGTTTGATAACAGAGATACAATTATCTAGCTCCGCAGAAACAAGACAAAAACAGCAAAAACAATGTAAAACCGTTTATTTAATAATACTATTCAAAACATGCAGTATGGTTACAAGCAGCACATAGCTAACATAAGCAGAAGGCACAATGCTACTGCTATCAAAACAATGGCCAGGAGGTCATATCAACACCCATTAAATTCATGTCTAAAATAAGGTTTGTTGTCATTTTAGCGTTATTTACAGCTTACTACTTTGCTGTGTCCATCATTTCCATAGACAGAAGGAGCTGACTGCTTAATCAGATGGAGTATTTTAGCAAACCCTTCTTGATACTGTCAGAGGTTGCTGATGGCACTCGTCCTTGAAGTGGGGGAAATATAAATCTCCCCACTGATGTGGGAACATTTCTATGAAAAAAGAAATTTAACCAGTCACTTTGAAGAGGTACTGCTCCTCGGGGAGGGTGTAATGAATTGTGTGGATTAATGCACCCAACAGCCGAGAAATAAAAGCGATAAATAAAAATGGCGGATACGCCAATTGGTCGGCCGAAAGTCCATGACCTTATTAACCTGTTCCCCAGCAAATTCTGTGACATAAAAGTTCAAAGAAAAAGAACAAAGAATAGGGAAAACAGAGTGGACGGAAAAATATGACCCAAACAGAATATAAAGATATCTCCACAACACCTGGAAATACTAAATTCAATTAATTTTCTGCACTCCTACAGACTCCAAGTTAACTACAATTTTATCTTTATTCTGTTTTATTTTAATTTTAATTTTAATTATTTCATTTGCTTTGTGACAGTTTTTTTTTCTGTGAAAATAACAAAACAAAAACTCTACCTACTTTGCTTGCTTACAATCTAGCCAGATTACTGAGCCAGGAGAAAATCTGTTTTGATTTGTAGACTAACACAAACTACTGCAGAAGTAGAAGGAAAATGATACCTGGTTTTTAAAATCATTTATAAGCAACAATCTAAAAACTGGGGCATTTAATTGTATCCAGCACTTCAGAGCCAATACTTGATAGAACCACCCTTCACTACATTTACAGCTGCAAGTCTCTATTTAAGCTTAACTACATGGCTAACAATTGCTTTGGTTTAACATTAAGCATAAGTGTAATTTCATTTTGGCCTTATCCATAGGTCAGGTTTATTTTTATTTTTTTTGGCGAGATCTAGAGAACCAGAGAGTTAAAGAGAAAGAGTGGATCCACAACCATGAAGACCTTGGAAGATTTTCTATAAATGGCAGGTGAGCCTCTGCCCATTTAAACAGAACCTATTCTGTTGCCCACACGATGCACTGCATTCCTTCGGTCCTTTTCCATTAGTACCAACTCAGCACGGCTTGACTCCACACCTTTCAATGCAACAAAGAATGACATGCAAGCAGTGGTAAACCTGCTGCTCAGTTTATGGCTTTTTGCTAGATTCAAAGCAAAAGAAGAGAGACAGAAAAGGCTGTGTGCAGCAAGAGGAAACACTCTGGAAAGGTAGAGGAGAGAGTGGGAAGCCATGGCGCAGTAACAACCCAAAGGATACGAGCTAAAATAAGTTAAGGGGAAGGTAATGGTATCAAATGCTAGTTTGCTATAGTGGTCATATACACAAGTCCAGCATACAACGATTTAATGGTTGAAAATATTTGTTATTGTAATATGTATGCTGTGTATGTTTCAGATGGCTGTCCTGTTGCAAATTTATCGATGTAAACCTTCAGTCTGGGCATTTAACTGAGGCTCCCAGGGGTGGGATGTTATTTTTCCCGGTTTTAAAAATGCACAGTGGTTGCAGAACTTCAGGAAGTCTGGGAAAATGTTTAACTTACTGTGCAACAAACTACATCCAGCTTTGGAGCGACAAGATATGACTTTCAGTATTGTACATCTTTTTGGAGTCAGCATCACAACTGTGTGCAGGTGTGTGGAGCGGTTTTGTGCTGCTGCAGATATAAAAATATTCTTGTTGCTTTCCCCGCCCTGAGCCACACTTTTGTTTTGTATATATAACAAAGACTTTGACAAATGAAATGCTAAAAGAAAAAATAATTTAAAAAAATAACACAACACTTGGATAAATCACTTTTGATTTGGTATTATTTGGTCAACAGAATTATGAACCATGAAGCTGGACTGACACATCCAAGAATAGAGTTGTTTGTGTGATGACTTCACCTAGTAAAATAATTACCTTTTTTAGGTTGCCTTTTCTTAAAAATTAGCAATCAATGCACAAACATGATAGTGAACAATGCTTGGGTAGGACTATTAACTCCTCCCAACAGTGAGATAGAAAATCATGTTGCATAAGTCACAATTTATTTATTACTGACAGCAGAAAAATACAAACTATTTACAATGAGCAAAATCTGACAGCCTCTCCTAAAACAGATACGGGGGCAAAAGCAGGGGAGCTTGGAGGGTCCAAAGAGAGGTGGAAGAATACTTCTTGCATGTGGAAAGAGATTCTGGAACCAAAACAAACATATACAACTTAAGTACACGCTTAACACTTAATTTGCAACATGAGACAGTGAGTGAAAAATAATTTGAGTAGAGGACATTTATGCACATTAGATACCTTTTTTATTGTCTTCGTGCATGAGACAATGGCTTTACATTCACAACAAAGTAAGCATACCATGTTGACTAACATAAAAGATTCTTAAAGTCTTAAAACACTCACAGTGGCTGAGTCGAGGCCACTGTTCCTCCCATTGCTCGCTGGTCAGGGCGATGATTTTTTCTGTTCGAACCCATCCGGCTGTTGTGGTCCACGATGGTCAGATAATCACTGGTTTGCGTTTTAAGCTTCTGACGACTTAAGCTTCTGACTTCTTACTAGAGTTCTAAAAAAGGGGCTTGTTCCAGGTAATCATTACTAATAAAAAACCCTAATAAGTGAGTAGAGCTGATTAGAGCCTAGTAGGGACTAGTGGAAAGGAGCAGTTAGATGACCGTAAAGGTTTTTTACATACCTGCCATTTACAGACTGACACATAACTGGAGAAGCCAGAGACTGTTAAAGACCCTGGTCCAACTTTATTTAATTTTGTTAATCAAAGTGTGCACATTTTGTTAAGCATGCATTCTGTTTGTATACATTTGGGTACGACAAATTTGCTCAGATTGACACAACTCTTATTTTAAATACTATTCTGAGTGTTGTTTGGTATTGTTACTCTTCCTTGGGCCTCCAGGTGTTTCTAAGATTATTTGAACTGGCCTGGTTTAAACGTCACATGTGAAATATTTGAACCGTGTATTGAATCTTTTTTTAAAATCTTGTTACCTTTAACTAAATGATGTTACTGGTTACTGTCAGGTGCAACATATGCCCATCTTCGAACTTTAGCTTCATGGTCTGGTGCTCTTAGCAGTTCAACAAATATGATCTGTATCATTAAATTTCTGACACTCAGGAATCCATATCCATTTCAGTCCCTGTCAAGCATTGTTAACTTCTTTACTGCCAAATTAAGCAGCAGATATGCTGCCTGAATGGAGCTGTACACAGCTCATAACAGTGAAAGCACAGGGCCAACAACAGTCTTTCGTGAGAAGTGAATAATATTTGGAAGCTTGCATTGTGTGGTGTGTATACTTTTGATTTCATCAAATATTTATGATGAAGGCCAATTTTCTAGGATATATTACTCACATTTTCTCCGTACATGCTGCCCTAAGCATATGTGAAATTATGGCGTTGTTTATTTTTGGGTAAGCTTACATGTAGCAGGCCCACAGCTCAATCATTTATATTGCTACTACAGTGTTTGCAGCACAGCTTGCTGTTGACGTAACAACTATTACATTTGGAGAAGAAAGATTTGATATGCAGAGCAAGGTAGAAAGAAATCTAGGGCCTGTAGTTTGAGCACCACTGGTGAGACTTGGGCTGCCTTAGCAGAACTGAGGATAAAATCTGGTATTAATTATTAACAAGGCAAATAGAAACTTAGCAACTGTGAACCAGGAACAAGTGGTATTGGCTACTACTACTGTATTCCATCCAGGGTGGTAAAGTTCTTGATTGTTGTTGGACTATACCATGGTAATTAACAGGAATTTATTGGAATATACCTGGAATATAAACTACTGATAACTGGCCAATAACAGAGATTGTAAATATAGCTAGGGCAAATATATTCTACCATAAACTTAACATTGAGATTTTTCCAAGTACATTTAATTAAATCTATGTTATTTCTCAAGTGTGAAAATAGCACAATGCTTACTACAGAGCACATGCACAGAGGATTTCTAGAGTCTGCACTTTTGAGGCCACGTTTGTCATTCAGGATGTTGATCAAGTCAAGCAAGAGGCCATTGCCTGAAAGGTTTGGCAAACACATAGAAGCAAGGCTTAAGGGGAGATTGTTTTTGATTTACACATTTAATGAAATGTTTTTAGTGGAAGCAGGACCGCTTTTCATTCAATGAGTCTTCTGTTTTACTTTTTGTGGTCTATTTTGAATTGGTATGATGGTAGTTGTATGTAGAATTATTCTCAAAAGCCATAGTTTTGTTGTTAAACGAGAAACTTGATTGTTCAATAAAAAGTTCCACTTACAAATCAATCTGTTCAATGCAATGTTTCTTTCTATCTATGACAAGACAAAAATGCCTATAGTGATATATAAATATGATGTAGTTTCTTTACAATCGTCAAGAATTCCCATGTAAAGTTTACAAATTGGAATATTTCCAAAAATCTTTATCATATCTTCCCATAGAAAATATACAGAAATATACAGAGGTTTTTGGCCCCCTAGCAACCCTAGTTCCATCCATCTTTTACGTTGGCTGCAACTAAGTTTTTATGCAAGGCATCCACATTGGATTTTGGGTTTTGTAAGTCATTTTGACTTTTCCTAATGAAACTTCCTATTGAACTTCATATTAGCTTTTTCCATCTGTTGGACTTTAACTTTGCATTTCATGGATTTTTTTGGCACTTAGGTTTTTTGTGTGCTGCCTTGAGTTCTGTATGAGTTATAGTTCTACTTTACTTTGGTAATCTGGTTTCTATTAAGCATTGTGTTCCATTTACCTCGTGAACTCCTAGAACACCTGTTCCGGAGTTTCTTTGTGACTTCTGGTCTTGTGTTTGGTCAGGCTCTGCTTAGTTATTGATTTCTTTTTCGCACTGTTTCCCTGTATTTAACAGTGTTTTGTCATTTCCTGCAGTCATCATTCATCAGTTATTCTAAGATTTGCCCCCCTCAACAGATGTACTGCATCAGTTATTCATCCACCATGGTACCTGCGGTTATCATCTCTCCCTAATTTCCTGGTCTTTTTAGCTCTGTGTCAGGTCCCGTTTTGATCAACCCTACTGTTATACCTTGTATGCCCCTAATTCCTCTCATGTTCTTGTTTTTTTTTTGTGTTTTCCAATATTCCTTGTATGTCTTTTTTGCCCTGAATTATGTATGTTTTTAGCCTTGATTATTACTTATTTATTTCTATTACTTAACGACAGGATATGTTTTTGTTGATTTTTTCAACTTCAGAACTTGGAAAGTAAAAAATTGAACCTCAACCATGTAGTGCCAGTAAATACAAAAAACGTTTTTTTTGTTTTTATGACATAACGCAAACATTGTACCATTTGCCCTATTGTACCATTTATTTACAACCCTTATAAAGGGGATAATACTCTGAGACAAAATTTGCTTAGGTTGTGCCTGTTACATGATGTTTGAAAGCCACTGATCCATAGTGAACCAGGACTGGACACAACTTCAGAACAGCAGTGAACAGGGTGTTAAGAGCATATAGATGCCACGTAACAAATTAGGCAAATTAGACCAGAAAAAAACGCTTCCCCTCGCTCAATTGTCAGGAAATGGAAAAAAATATTACGAGACTAGTAACTGTGTGACTGTGTGACCCAGAAACACATATTTCTAATTGTTCTATCAAGCCTCTTGGGCTTCCTTCACAGAGCTTTGACCTCTTTGCAATCAGGCCACAGCACACAGCTCATCAAAACCCAAAGGAGATCCTATCTGATCCCCTCAAGCATTCCTCCCTGAGCAGGCTGCTTCAAATACCACCTCATCCTCTTGACGGCATGCAGGTTAGGCACTGATAGGACACATGAGCTTGAACATGTGCGGTACACAAAAGTCAGACATCCCCCAACAGCTCTATTTGTTCTCTCTGTCCCCTTGGAAGTGCAGCGGGGACCAAACTGCAGCAAGATGGACTGTGTATGCTGTTTTAACCTTTCTCCTTCCTGGACAATCTAATAACATCAGGCCACGGCGATGCAGCAAAGTCGGCCTCAGTCCAAGGTCACTCTGCATGGGTGTGTGTGTGTGTGTGTGTGTGTGTGTGTGTGTGTGGTGTGTGTGTGTGTGTGTGTGTGTGGGGTGGGGGGGGGGGGGGGGGGTGAACTCGTGGCCAGTTAGATGAGATGCTAACGTATCATGAACGCACCTTTGATTTCAGTATAATACAGTTAAAATTGAGAGCGATAAGGACTGCTACCGAAAGTGTTGCATCTGTGTTGTTAATAATAAGTGACCTTTTTTCTCCTCAGTACCGCAAAAAAAAGGGGGGGGGGGGTGCAGTGTTTGTAATGAGCTCCGTGCTGATGCTGACAAAATAAAAAAGCCACTCTGAACAGCTGAGAGGTGAAGACTTCATTGCTTATCAATGCTTTCATTTCATCAGTAGTATGTTTAGCAAAAACAAAATCACACCTTTTCCAGATGGTTGTTCACTGATGTCTGTACTTTACAAAATATAATTCACTGGAGCTCTCTCTATCTGATTTCAGTGGGACATGTCAGGGGCTAATTGTTAAGAATTGAGTTATTGAGCTGTATGCCCTTCTTCAGCCCATGAAGGACTAGCACCAACACAAACAGCTCTCAAACACAATTGGAATTCCACCGGAGTATCCCAGACTTACCCCGGCCATAATATTGCTCTAATAATTGGAGCTCACAAGCCATCAAATATCATGGCGGTTTGTTCAATTGATTCAGACAGGGTAAAGGAGAGGAGAGGGAACATGCATTTCCAATTTTTACATTTGTAATCTGTATGGCATTCCTGGGCTCTTGTTTTTAATAATGGGAAACTCTGCAAGGCTAAAACAGTGTTTTTGTAATCCATCCTCTGGCTAGTGGTGTACAAGCAAGTGTACATGTAAAATGTTATGCAGAGCTGAGCAGTATCATTTAACTCAGACTACGAGTACACAGCTCTCTTCCAAATAAAATAGCTACCATGATGGCAGATGCAGCAAAAGCCTGTGACTGATTAATGTAATCCGGTAATTTGATGGGATTTTTTTTTGACGACTCTCTGTTCAAATGGAGTGCTTGACAGAGCAGAAGTAGGGTGTCAACAGTCTGTTTGCCACATTCTGCAGCTGCCGCAGCAATGCTGAAAGTGATGAGAGCTATATCGCATCCCATCAGTAGAGGCAGTGGATTACTTTTTTGTGCAGACTGCTGACTTCTGCACACAACAGAATCAGTTTGAGTGAAGGCAAGTCGGAGTTGGGTGATAATAAAACATAGTTGTGATAATGATGTAATGGATGTGGAATATGGGCGAAAAAAGAGAAACAGTCATGAATATTATCATAGGGAGTGTGTGCGCGACATGGATTGGGTTGGTCTCATTGCACTCGCTGGAACTGCACTTATCAAAACACATCCCTGCTAACTCCCTTTGCAGACGCTGCGCTTATCACCTGTGAACAGGATGGAGGCGGAAATGTGTCCAATCAAACAGTTGTCGTTCAGAAGTGTTTGAACATGTTTTAAAGCATTTCAAGAGCAAACTGAGTTTAATTAGAATGGCTGCTTAACACAAGCTGCTGCCAAAGACGACTGCTCAGTGGATATCAACTGTGCCTCAGGCCTTGCTGTGCGCCTCTGGTCTGGCAGGGTCTTGAAACTTCAGAGTCTAAATATTCTATAAAAGAGGAAGTGTAAAGAGATGGGAGGAATCAGAACAAAAATCTTTTGTTAGCAGTTCAGAACCCCGTCCGAAAAAAATTTCCAGATCCACAAAACACATCTGGATCGGACAATCAAACTCCCATGACCCCTTCAGCAACTCTGTTGGGATAAAAATCTGACCCATACATTTTAGTTTTTTTTACATAATTGTATTTTCTAAAATTCTTTCACTCTCTCAGCAGAAACTAAGTGCAATAAATGCTGAGTGAAAATGTGTTAAGTAGCACAGCATCCTTCTTAATGCTCCCCAGTATACACCCAAAGGGAAGCGTGAATAATAAAGACTTCAAATGACAAGCACGCAGCGGGGTTAATGATAAAGGTCAACTTGCCAGTGTGTAGTCTGCAAGTGTAAAGGCCAAGTGGCGTGGGGTTCACAATTCACACAGGCTCCTGGCCAATATATGGCAGCAGAACCCAGAGTTTTCCATACCAGATGAGAGCAGCTTCTCTGCAGCAAACCCATTCCCAGAGCGGCTGCCAGGTGCTGCACTACTCACTGATGCTTTTATTAGCCTGCTACGTCAGTTTTTTTTTTTTATGACAGAAACTAATAGTGTTTGGTATGGAAAAAAAACAGTGTGGCTCGGAAGTACATAAACAAAACAGGAACAAATGAAACCTTGGATTATGAGGTAGAAATCTTAGGACAAATATGCTATTTGCTATTGAGCTATTGAGGTTATGGATTTTCAATAAAACTGTCACTACAGCAGAGGATCAGCAGGATAGAAAAAGGACAGAAAAAGCACCATTTTAAAATATGATGGCGGGGATCAGAGTTGTGTTCCAAAGCCCAATATAGACTTGACTGGCATCAAACACATTAGAGCCACCTAGTATTTACAGTCGCTTGCAAAACTATTAATTCCCGTCAAATTTTTTTCCCATTTTGTCAGGTTACAACCACGAACTTCATTGTATTTTATTGGAATTTTATGTGACAGACCGACACATAGAAATGCATAATTGTGAAATAGAAGAAAAAGGGTTTAACATTGCTTTAACAATTAAATTAAAAGTCTTCCATACATTTGTATTGTACCCTTTTTTATTCTGATAAAGGAAACACAGCAAACAATTCCCTTACAAATTTACAGTCAAGAAGTTAAGAAAACGGAAAAAGACCTGCATGTAATTACATTTTAGTATAAATGCAGGTGTTCTGTTAGGGAACAAGGGATTTGGGATAATGTTGTACAACTGGTACAACTGCAAAGCCACCATGACATATAAACCATGACCACATAAATTATTAAACCAGGCAAGGAGACCATTAATTAGAGAAGCAGCAAATAGGCCCTTAATAACTCCAGATCAAAAGCTCAGATGGGAGAATCCGTTGACAGGACCAATCTGACCTTTATGGTAGCATGGCAAGAAGAAAACCATGAGACCTTCGGTTTACAGTTTTTCACAAGTCATGTTGGGGACACAGCAAACATGAAGGTGCTCTGGTAAAATAACACCAATATCTGGCAGCATCATGCTGTGGGGATGCTTTTCTTCATATGGGACAGGTTATGTGGTCGGAATTGATGGGAAGTTGGATGGGGCTAAATACAGAGCAACCCCAGCAAAAAAAACCTACACTGCACAACAATGTGGTGCTACTTTGTGTTGGTCCATTTGATAAAGGCCAAACAAAATAAGTTCTAGTTAATGACTGTAAGGTGACAAAATGTGAAAAAGGGGTGTGAATACTTTTGTAAGGTGCTGTATCAAAATGTTACTGATGTACAGTAATTCATGGCAATACTGGCAAAATTTAGCATCGTAAATAAAATAAAAAGAAATTCTGAACACAAACAACTCATTTCAGTCTTGATTATTCTTCACGAGTACCTTTTCATTTAACACCAGCCAATGATTCATGCCTTGTTATATCAGTGCAGGCTCATTACTATATAACTGTTGTCGTAGTAGGCAAAAACACTTTATTTTTATTATTTCCTCTCTCTTTTGGTATCCATAAATTGAAAACTTTGCACAAAAGTGTGCTCTGATGTGTAATGTGAACTAATTGAACTCACTTAAAACATAAACCGGCTAAATCTGATTAAATTAAATAAAACTTCTGGTACTTACAAATTTCAATAACTTTACTGGTTCAGGATTTATCATTACATCACCCATTTGTATTTGCTGAATCATTACCCATGAAGCCCTTTTGCTAAAAACCTCAACCCTTGAAAAACATATTTAATCCTCTGATGAACATAACAAATTGAATTAAATGATAAAAACCAAGAAAGTAGAACTGTGCAGCTTGCGTTAAGCTTCATCCTCCCCCCAAGAAGCACACACACACACACATACACACACACACACACACACACCCACACACACACACACACACACAAGGTAGTAAAAAGTTTCCTTAATTTATCCAGTTTTTCTCCTTGTTATTTTTAAGGAACTCATGTCTGCATAACTCAGTTAATGACTGATACAGAAATATATTTATGAACATCTGTGCTGTTTCCTCTTCTTATTAAGCAGCTCCTTCATGCTGTGATATAATGTATGAATCTTTTAAACTCTGTTGGTACAAAACAATCTTTTGTTGCAGTTGCTGGCTTTTTTACAACAGATAAATCAAACTTGCAACAAATTAATCTTATACTTTGGATAGAGGGGGATCATACTCCTCAGCCTCTCTGGTAAGGCCTACGCCAGGGTTTTGGAGATGAGAGTCCGGCCGATAGTCGAACCTTGGCTTCAGGAGGAGCAGTGTGGTTTTCGTCCCTGCCGTGGAACACTGGACCAGCTCTATACCCTCTGCAGGGTAATGGAGGGTTCACGGGAGTGTGCCCAATCGGTCAACATGTGCTTTGTGGACCTAGAGAATGCATTAGACTGTGTTCCTCGTGGTGCCCTGTGGGGGGTGCTCCAAGAGTATGGAGTCAAGGGGCCCTTTATTAGAGGCCATCCGGTCTCTGTACAAGCAGAGCAGGAGTTTGGTCCGCATTGCCGGCACTAAGTCGGAACTGTTACCAGTTCACGGTGGTTCTGTGCAGGCTGGGTGCAGTCTGTGTTTTTTGTGCTGTGTTTCTCTCCTCCTACTCAGGGGGTGACTGGCAGGTGCTTCTGCACAGCTGCTCATCAGGGAGCAATCAACCTGGGCTTTAAGAGGCTTTGAAGAGCATGGAACTGGAACTGTTCTTCTGACCTTTTGTGTTTTCCTTAGGAAGACGTTTTTACCGCAGATTCTATGGATTTTTTGTGCGTCCAGTTAATTCTTGCTATGTTCTGAGGATCAAGGAAATTCAAGCCTCGACGTCTCGGCTGTGAGCTTCCACTCTGCCTCCCTCCCGGATCCAGGTTTCAAGAGTTTTGGTTCACCTGCTTCTGAGAACCTTCCACCTGCCTGTCCACCCTCCCATGGTGAATACCCCCTATTATGGAAAGGATCGAAAAAAGAGAAACACTGAGTCTGAAGAACCTGGAAACACTTTCCCTTCAGCTGCACCCACCTGCCAACCTCAACCATCGTGGAACAGAATTATTCCTCCCAGGCTTAGCTGAGAGTTCTGCCTTCGTAAGTCAAAACCAAAGAAACTGTTTAGTAATTTTGCCATCTTATGCAAGACTTCTCTAAGCCTCTCTTTTCTCACTCAGTGAGATCCCAATCCTGCTGCTGATCCAGTCCTGGTTCCAGATCACATTTACTCCTGTAAAACCTAATAAATTGTTAAAACGCTGCCTTGGTTCACTCGTGGTTGTGTTATTCAGAGTCTGGTGAAAACCCATTATTTTATGGACAGGATTTTTAGGCGCAGCCAAGGGCCAGAGGGGGTCTGGTTTGGGGACCAGTGGATTTTGTCTTTTCTTTTCGCAGATGACAAGGTCCTGCTGGCCCCCTCTAGCCAAGACATACAGCATGCACTGGGGCAGTTCGCAGCCGAGTGTGAAGCGGCTGGGATGAAGATCAGCTCCTAGTCCAAGGCCATGGTACTGGACCGGAAAAGGGTGGCTTGTCCTCATCAGGTTGGAGGGGAATTCCTGCCTCAATCGGAAGAGTTCAATTATCTTGGGGTCATGAGTGGGAGATCAATAGACAGATCGGTGTGGCTGCCAGGGTATTGGGGACGCTGTGCCGATCCGTTGTGGTGAAGAGAGAGCTGAGCCGAAAAGTGAAGCTCTCTATTTACCGGTCGTTCTACGCTCCTACCCTCACCTATGGCAGTGAATTTTGGGTCATGACGGAAAGAACGAGATCCCCGATACAAACGGCTGAAACGAGCTTCATCCATAGGGGGGCCGGGCACTCCCTTAGAGATAGGGTGATGAGCTCAGGAATCCGTGAAGGCCTCGGAGTAGATCCGCTGCTCCTCCACATCGAGGAGCCAGTTGAGGTGGCTCGGGCATCTATACCGGAAGCCTCCTGGATGCCTTCCATGGGAGGTGTTCCAGGGGATGGCCCAGAACACCTTGGGCTCCCCCACGGAGGAGCTGGAGGAGATGTCTGGGGAGAGGGAACTCTCTGCTGAGTCTGCTGCCCCCACGAACCAAGTCCCGGATGAAGTGGAAGATGACAACTAAGAGTACAAGTACGAGTACTTTGGATAGTTTAATGAAGCACTAGCGTTTTACTTAGACATGACTGACATACATACACTGCCTAAACAAAAAATTAATTATTGTTTTATTATTTTTTTCTCATACTATAATTTGTAACAATAAAATTATCAAAAAATGTATCACAAAGACAAAACAGATCCATTTCCAGACATCTGAGGCCATTTTACATGCTGCATGACATTAAACTGTCACCATGATTGTAAACTGTTTTGGACCAACAAGCTTTATTTTGTCTAATCAGCAGTAAATAATTTAAAGCTTTGGGGATTTATTTTGCCATGGTTCTAAACTTTCTATCCCTCTGTCAGCTCCTAGTGACTTTATTACTAAGGTCCATTAGACATAAGGCCTTGTGTAGAGACAGAATGGCTGTAGAATTGTTCAGTCACAAAGTGTAATAAATCAGTTTGTGCTTTCCTGTCATATTTGGAAAAAAAAAATCGTAACAGACACTGAAAACATTTATCTGTATAAATATATCTGTTTTTATAAACTGCCAAGCTTGTACTTTACTAGACTTTACTAAACCTTGCATGGTTGCATGGACTTTAGGATTTCCTTTTTTGCCCCTTTTTTCTTTTTTCAAACATGATTTTTTTAGCTATTCAAAAAACCCTTGGTGGTCTTCTCGCGGGTTTGGTTATTTGGGTGGGTTTCTCGGGGTGCGGGGCGGGTGTTTTTGGTTTTGGTCCCCATTCCCTTTCCTGGGGGGGCCTGTTTTGGGGCTGGGGCCAACCCCCTGCGCTCTTTTCCGGGGCCCCTCTTGGTTTGGGGGGAGTGTTTTAATTTTTCCCAGGGTCCCCCCGGGTTTCCTCTGGCATCCATGGCGGTTTGCTTGGGTTGCCCAAAAAAAGCTGTGGCGTGGCCTTTGGGCCTCTTTTGGTTTGGGGGGGGGCTCCCTTTGGTTTTCTTTCGGGCACTTTTTGGTTTTTGGCTGGGTTTGGGGGTTTTTTTCCCCTGGGGAAACCCCCCTCCCCTGTTTCCCGCTTTGGGGGGTTTTGGGGGGGCCGGGTATCCCACGATAGTTTCTCCCCGGGGGTTCCCTTGTCGGGGGGGGCCCTTTTTGGTGTCTATGGGTAAGATCTCGCTCTGTATCTTTTCCCGGCCCCAAGGGGCGGGGGTTTCTGTGGGCTCCCTCCCCTTCGCTATTGCATTTTTTCTATGGAAAACCCCTTGTAATCCCCAAGGGCGTGTTCACACTCAGACTCCACGGGGTTTTTTTGGGGATTCGGGGTTTTACAGTTTTACAAAAATTTTTTCTTTACTAAACCGCATTTACCACTAAATCCATTTTTGTGATTCCCCGTGCACTTTTTGGTAAAAAGCTGAAATATAATGTTTTCTACAGGTGAAAGAAAGGGGGCGGGGGTATTACCCTTGGTTTTCCTCTTGCTTTCCTTTCTTTCTCTCCCCTTTTTTTCTTTCATACTTTTTAATTTTTTTCCTTTTTCTTTTTTCCTTTTGCCGGGGGGGGTTTTTAAAAATTTTGGGGTTTTTACCCCCGGGAAGTTGTTGTTTTTTTTTTTAACAAATTGTGGTTGGTTCTTTAAATTATAAAGGGTAAAGCAAAGCATAGCTTTTTAATGCCCAAAGGGGGAAAATTAAGTCTTGTTTAGGGGGTCTTTTTTTTCCCCTTGGGGCACCCCCCAGACAACAATTTTTTTGAGCCACCCCGGGCCCGGACGGACACTTTTTTTAAAAAAAAAAAAAAAAAAGGCTTGCAGTTTTTTTAACCTAAAAGGGCTATTTTTTAATTTTTTTAGGGGGCTGGGAAAAAAATTTTTTACCAAGCCAAAATGCTTTTTTTCATCCCCCCACTTATTTTGTGTTAAAATGGTCTGGTTTTTTTAGGTAAAATTTCATTTTTGGTTTTTGGGGACCGAGGGGTTTCCTTAAAAAAAGTTTTTAATGTCCCTAAGGGAAAAAAAAAGGGCCCAAATTTTCCGGGGAAAAAAAAGGACCCTTTTCCTTTTTAATTTGTCCCTTTGTTTTTAAGGGGCCCTTTAAGGGACGGGGAAGGGCCCCCCCATGAATCCTTTGGCAACCTGGCAAAAAACTTTGTCAAAGAAAATGTTTTCGGGGGGTTTTTCCTTTTTTGGGTTTTGGGAACGTTTTTTTTGGGCCCGTCCCCTTTTAAAGGTTATAAAAAAAGGGGGTTTTTTATTTGGGGGGATAAAATGATAAAAGGGTAAGGGGTTGGGGGGGGTGGAAATAAAAAGGCCCATGTGTGTTTTGCAAAAGGGAGGTCAAGGCAGGGGGGAAACTGTAAGAGGGAAGAAAGTGTGAAAATTTAACCCCCAAAAATTATTTAAAAGGTAAAAAAACCTTTTTTTTAAATAAAAAATTTTCCCGGCCAAAGGTTTTTTTAAAGGGGAAAACCAAAAAAATAACTGGGGGCTTTGGGGGGAAAAAACAAAAAAGGGGGAAAACTAAAAAATAAAAAAGGAAAAAGAAAAAAGGGGAAAAATAAACAAATAAAAAAAATGTGCGGGTTTTTTCCCCAGTAGGCAAAAGTTTTTTTAAAAAAGGTTTGGGGGGAAGGGGACAGCCAACTTTAAAAAAAAGGGGGGGAAAGCGGGTGGGTAAAAAGCCCACCCCCAAACCCCAAAGGGGGGTTAAAAAAAAGGTTTTTGAAAAAAAAAATTTTAAAGGAATGAGTTAAAAAAGAAAAACCTTTTAAAAAAACCCCTTTTAGGGGAAACCCATCTTTAAAGGACTTATTAAGGATTTTGGAATCCCAAAAGAGGGCCCGGAAACAGTTTTTTATCGCGGGGAAAAGATACTGTTTTTTGCAGCTGCCGGGGTAAACCCAGGGCATTTTTTGGTTTTTCGCAAACAAAGAAAAATAGCGTCCCTCCCCCTTTTGAAACCCCCTTTTTTTCCCACAGCCCAAATTTTAAAGGGAACCGAAGGGAAATATTAAATGTTTTGGTTTTGGGGCGGGCTCAAAGGGGGCTGTTCGGGCGCCAACAAAAGGGGGGGGTTTTGGGGAACACAGCGGCCAAAGGGTTTGGCAGGGGGGGCCCCCCCCTTCAAACCCCCCCCCCTTATAGGGAGTTTTTTTTTGGGGGAACGGAGAAAAAGGAAATTTTTAAGGACTTTTGCGGAGGGGGTTTTTTATGCATTTTTAAAAAAACAAAAGGGGAAAACCAAGTAAATAAATAATCCCTTTTGCAGTAAATAAAATCTTTTTTTAAAAACCAAAATTTTGGTAGCTCTGGCCCCCAATTTTGGGGGCCCCGTTTAGCTTTTAAGTTTTTGGAAAGGGTAAAAATACAAAAAAAAGGGGGAAAAACACAAAAAGGGAATAGCAGTAATTAAATTTGGGGTTTTTAATTTCCTTTTCCCGGGGGGGTTTTTTTTTCCCCCCAAAAAACCAAAACCCTCTTCCTTTGCCCCTTTTTCTAAAGCAAAAACAAAAAAAGGGGGTTGAACCAGACGGTTCCCCAAGGGGGGGGAAATTTCCCGGTGAACTGGTGTGGGCCAATTTTTTTGGGGGGCCGGGAAAACCCCCTTGGGGGGTTACGTCCGATGGGGCCCCTGGGCGGGCACGCGGGCAGCATGCCAGGCTGGGATAAGTGTCTGCTCGGACTGGAGCTGCGAGTTCCATGCTGTCTTCTTCAGACAAAAAGGGGGAAAAACGCTTCGCTGATGTAGTTAGAGACACCGTCTCTTATTGGGGAATCTTTGTCTCATATTCTTCTTTGCAGAAGAAGAGAGTTCAGACAGCTAGTCTTAATTTTATCCATAATGTAGTGTTTTACTTGGCAAGCAAGGTCCAAACATTCACGCAAGTGGCCCCACCTATGCAATCAGTGGAAAGCTGGTGGTAAATTAAAGAAATGCTGCATACAGTTTTGTGGCTATATGATGTCACAGGGATTCCACCTGTGAAAATCCTCCTTCTTGGGAGCTGTGCAGGAGAATGGGTTAAAACTGTGCATTCTGGGATTCAAAGAATTTACCAGTCTCTTTTCTGTGTGTGGTTCAGTCATTGTTTCATCCAATGGCTTTGTCCCAACAGCTTTAAAATAAAAATTGTACACAATAAGTTATAAGGATTTGTTTATTTTAAGTAATTCTGTAAAAGTAAAACACATTATTTCCCTACCAGCCTAAAACCATCACAGTGCTTTCAGAAGTAGTCAGGCACTTGTTAAGAACCCAGAATTCTTGTACATTGGCTTACAACATTAAAGCCACTCCAGAATCCTCTAATTCTCAACATTTCCCACCAGAGTATCTACTTCTTTACTGAGTTGAAAAGAAAAAGTGGGCAAAGAATGTGGTGAAAAATCCAACATGGATCTATTTTATACCAATCAAAGGTTTTCAGTGAAGAAAATAAAGTTGGACAGCAGCCATAGCTTGTTTAACTAGAGAATAAGAGGCTATATTGAATTTCACACTGCAGCAGAAAAACAATTTTATTTTCTCCTTACTGATTGAGTGAAAGTGCCCTCCTACACATTGGTAAACGTCCTTAAGGTTATATTAGACTATATTCAAATCTACAAATGGCCCTTTTAAAATTACTTCTCAGTGGCGAAACAAAGTGCACAAAAGACTTTACATAATCTGCAAAGAAACGTGGCCTATGATGCTTGTGTGAGTACCTTAACTTATAAGGATGTCTATCGTGTTCAGAGTGAATTATTAACTTTTTTTGTCAGCCCAAATTGTCTCATGTCATTAGTTAGGTTTTAATTTCGGACAAAGATAAGTAATTACTAAATAGAACCTGTTTGACAACTTCAAGTAAGGCAAAAGATTGGCAAAAAATAACAAAACATGCTATCAGTCTGTAAAGGTTAACAAAGTAATTTCTAAGGCTTTGGTACTTCAGAGAATCGAAATGAGAGCCATTATCCACTAATGGTAAAAAAATGGAACCTTTCCAAGAGTGGCCGCCCTACCAAATTTATTCCAAGAGATCATCAATGACTTATCCAAGAGGTCACCATAGCACACAGAATAACATCTAAAGCACTACATGCCTCACTTGCCTCATTTAAGGTCAGTCTTTATGATTTAACAGCAACAAACCGAATTGGCAAAAATGGCCTTCATGGCAGAGTTCCAAGGTAAGCTGGCCGAAAAGAGCACAAAGGCCCGTCTCACATTTGCCATAAAACCTCTTGACTTTTAGGAAAATATTCTGTGGACTAAGGAGACAAAAACTGAACTTTTTGGAAAGCGTGCATCTTATTTCATCTGGCTAAAAACGAACACAGCATTTCAGAAAAATAACATCATACCTGTAATCAAACATGATGGGGGTAGCATGATGCTCAGGGCTGCTTTGCTGCTTCAGGACCCGAAAAGCTTGCTATAATTGATGTAACCTTGAAATCCGCTCTCTACTAGAAAATCCTGAAGGAAAATGTTTAGCCATCAATTTGGACCGTCGGCTCTAGTGCACTTACGTTAAGCAGAAGGACAATAATCCAAAGAACACCAGCAAGTCCACCTCTGATTGACTCAAAATAAGAAAAAGCAAGCCAAAGTTAAGACTTAAATGTATTTAAGATGCGGTGGCATGATCTTATACTGGACATTCATACTCAAAAACCCTCTGATGTAGTTGAATTGAAGCAGTTTTGTAAAATTCCTCTACAGTGATTTAAAAAACTCATTGCGAGTTATTAAAAACATTTGATGGTAGTTGTTGCTGCCAAGTGTGGCACAAGTAGTAATTAGATTTAGGGGCAGTAAATTATTTCATTATGGTGACAAAATGATAATAAAGAATCTTGAATCTTATTTAAACAGGGCCAGATTGGCTTAGATAGTTTTTTTTCCCCTCAATAAATAAAATCATAATTTCTCAGGTTTTCTGCTTCATATTGAAAATTTTTTTAACTGAAACATTTAAATGTGACAAAAAAGCAGAAATTTGTGGGGTGCAAACACTTTCACACCACTGTAGTATGTTCCTCCAAACTCTACGCAGTCAAGACTCTCTGAACAAATGCAATTCTCATCTCTATCCTATTTCAATAATAGAAAACTTCCACTCGAGGGGTGTAATTAAAGTAACTGGGATTAGACCTTGTTCATACTCTGTCTCCCATCCTCCCTCCCCACTGATTATTGGTTGCATCCAGTGTAAGAGTGCCACACAAGCTGTTCATTTTCCACTCCCCCC
The DNA here is from genome assembly GCA_036173005.1 of Crenichthys baileyi. Taxonomy (NCBI): domain Eukaryota; kingdom Metazoa; phylum Chordata; class Actinopteri; order Cyprinodontiformes; family Goodeidae; genus Crenichthys; species Crenichthys baileyi. The sequence continues at coordinate 127,665 of JAHHUM010002981.1, read as the reverse complement.
AACAACTTTGCTTCCCACTTTAATACATCATTCTAAAATCGTCGCCTATCGTTGCTTAGCAGTCGCATTCACCACTATCTAAGATGTTGCACTTTTACCTACAGCTCTCTTCGGAACGTTACTATTTGAACCACATTCCTCTTCCTGCTCTCTTCCTCCAACTTTTTCACCTTGTCATTTTGTCATTTTTGTCCTCGCTGTCTCCAGATGCCTGCCTCTGTTTGCACTTTTGCAGAGGCGCTGCGTGGCAGCAGCTGTGGAGAGTGTTTCCCACACAAGCAAGAATTGTTGACCTTGGTGTTTAGACTTGGTCACTGCTAAGATTAATGCCTCTACAAGACAAGAAGCCACTAGCTCCACCTGCCTTAGCCAGTCTATATCTTTTAGCACTTATCATCCCTGTCCAAGGGATGATGTGGGTAAAAGATCTGTCATCATGATACACCAATCGTCTCTTCAAAACTGCTACTGAAGAGGGAGTAAACAACTGTAAACAGGGGAGTTTTAGTTTCACAAATATTTTTTTTGTTTTCTACCCCTTCCAGAATGATGAAACACGTACTGGGCTCATCTGGAAGGTGTACATGCTGGCTGCTGTTCGATAAGGCAGTTTACCTGTTTGCGTTTTACCCTCAGGAAGAAGCGCCTGTGTGTTTTGTGGTTGTGAAGTTAAAAATCCCTCAAGGACAAATGCGCTAAGAAGAAAAGCTGTGCTGCCATTAGGAATCCCATGCTCCCTCCTGGCGTCAAGCATAAAGCAAAACAAAGCATTCAAGCAATGAATCACCTTAGATAGATCTTTCAGGCACCATAAACAAGAATCCTAATATAAGCTGGGAATAAACTAAAGTTATAATAGTCTCAGAAATACAAATATTCACCATCAGGTGTACAATATATCTTGCCAGTGTCATCTCCTGACAGAATGATATTTGTTCAAAGACTTCATACAGCGATATGTGCTGTTTTCATTTAATTGATTTTTTTTTTGTCCCTGTGTCAATATCTCTAGCAGAGAAACAGAACAGTAATTTGCTGTTCCCATTACCCAGACTGCATTGTTTTTTGTTTTTTTCCTTTCTGCAGTTTTTGTGTCCTTAAATTTACTTGAGTTTGGTAATGTGAAAACCTTTGCATTATTTAGTTCATCATTCATTTATGGTATTATTACATACATGATCTCACGTTTTCATTTAGATTCATATGCAGTGCCTTGTAAAAGTAATCATACCTCTGGAATATTTTCCACATTGTGTCACGGTACAACCACAAACTTCAATGTATTATAAATGTATACAATTGTTTTCTATGTGGTAGACTCGGGGCATCCATAGTAAGACCTGGGGGCCATTTGCGTCCCCTCAGAAATATTCTGTGCAGATAAACAAAATTAAAAAAGTAGGGTAAAATTTTCACTGATAGAAGGTGTTTCAAAAGGATTCTGGCAAAATAAAATCTGGAAAATTGCTATGAACAACATTTTTGCTTCCATTTTGATTTTGTTTTAAATAAACACACACTGAGTGACTTATTCAAAAGGCTTAGGCGCTCCTATTAATTAAACTTGACTAATGAACGCAAGCGTTCTTGAAGAAAGAGTAACACCCTGAGAATTAAAAGAACAATAATAATCTAGACCCAGAACATAGAAAACAATCGACTCAAAATATGCTGGACATTGTAAGCCTTTCTTTTCATAAGGGATCCCATTTTTTCTTATAAATATCATCCTGTTTTTGTTTGCCTCTTTAGAATATTGTGTTTGCTTTATAACTGAGAAGGTAATAAAAATAAATGACAATAACACTGATTTGGCACAATACAAAAAAAACAAACAAACATATTTTTTGGGAAGCCAGTACTTAAACTTGATGATTTTGGCCCGTTTGTTCAAAAGGTTTAGACACAACTGTGATAAACCAATGCTAAGTAGTGTATAATTTAAAAGTATATTAAAATGATGCATAAAAATAAAAACACAAAAAGTATCAAACACATTTAGCTGCACTTACCGGACATTCCTACAGATCAATGAGCTTTGATCTAAATCATTCTATTGCAGCTCTGCAATAGAATGATGACAGCAATTTAGGGCAGCGTTGGATGGAGCAGCCAAAAATTGTACTCAGGTAAGAGTAAAAATATAATTGTTAAAAAGGCTACTCAAGTAATGAGTAACTATTTGACCATAATATCCGGTTTAATTTATAAAAAAGATTTAATGAGACTGACAAAATATTAAGTTAGATCTGGACTTTGATTGGGCCGTTCTACAACATGAATATGCTTCGATTAAAACCATTTATTTGTAGTTCTGGCTGCATGTTTAGGGTTGCTGTCCTGCTGGCAAGTGAACCTCTGCCTCAGTCTCAAGTTGTTTGTAACTTTTTAAGGGTTGTCTTCCTGGATTGCATTGTATTATGATAACTTATTTATGGCTTACCTGAAAAGCAACATATTCCAAAACATCAAAAGTATTTCACATGTTTCCCATTTTTCATGTGCTAAGCTATTTACCAACCCAAACAAACCAAAGTACTGCAGGCCACACAACAAGGAGCAGTTGGTGTGAATATATTCTCTAATGTGTTGGTACGATTGTTAAAAGGGCATTTGGCTCTGAAAGCAAAATGAAATGCCAAGTATTCATACAAAATCTCTATTTGTGAAGGTTTTATAGCTTTGACTTAAAAAGAAATCTGAGCTGGAGGAATATATTAATCACAGGCAACACTTTCCCTTGATTGTTGATCTGGGATTTTCAGCTAACAGAATAATAAATCAGTGATAGTAAGGATATTGCTGAGTTGGAAGTATAAATATCTCTGGCTACACCATCATACTGTATGTGTGACCAAGAAAGCTGAGGTACCATTTATGGTACATTGCCTGATTATTACCCACCCAACCACAACTACCTTCAAGTAGTACATAATAGCACGTCATCTAGGGGAAACAACCAACATGTAAAAGACCATAGTGGTCTGGTCTGAGGAGACCTAAATTAAACTTTCATGCAAAATATTGTGTATGTGAAGGATGTGTTACCCCGAAAAACACAACTCTCACAGTGTAGGTGGTGGCAGCATCATTCTTTGGGGATGCTTTTCTTCAGCAGAGAAAGAGAAGTTGCTAGAAGTCAATGGGAAGGAAGACGAAACTATATGCAGATAATCCTACAAGAAAAAAATACTAGAAGCTGCAAAGGACTTGCGACTGAGGGAGAGGTTCACCTGCATAAGCAAAACGACTCTAAACATTCAGCTAAAGCTACAATGACAGGGTTTAAATGAAAGTATATTGATCTAAATTTTCCTGTCCACAGATTAATCTAATTGGGTGTCTGCTACAAGACTTGTTAGATACGGCCCTTCCAACCTATCAACACTTGAGCTATTTCGAGGAATGGTCAGGAATGTTAGCTTCTATATGTTCAAAGCTGTTAGATACCCTAAAAGACTTGCAGCTGTAATTGGAGCCAAAGGTGATTCTACAAATTATTGACTCAAGGGCTGAAAACAAAAACAAGCCAATTTTTTCACTTTCTTTATTTAAAATATTAGTTCAAGTGACGTGAATACTTTTGCAAGGCACTGTATAATTATGAAGATATCTAACACAGATTTTTGTGCAGTTTTGCACTGTATCAGAATAAGGTTTACGAATGTTTCGACTACAAATGCTCCCTACAAAGCACGTCCACAATCACTAACAGTAAAGGTCAAACTTCCAGCAATACACCTACTCATCCAGAAACACTGACACAAGCCTGACATTTTCCCTCAGTGAACTGCCGCTCCGTCTTTGCATTTCATATTGCCATCTTTGACTGAAGCGCTCCATTTTTACATGAGATGCTCTGTAGGGCCCCTTGACCAGATGAAAGCAATTGTCGGTTAGCTCTATGATGTCTTTGTAATGCATATTTGCGGCTTTGGTGAAAGTACTACAATCATCTAAACGTGTTTTCATCTCTGGACAGTGCAACAGCAGAGCTTGATTTGCACAGTGAAAAGCCCTTCTGTAATACAGACATTAATTTCTTAATGTCACAACTTTCCAAAAATGTCATGCTTATGAAATATAATGAGCTCTGTTCTTGTTTCCATTTGTTCCAGGATGAAGGGTAAGGACAACTCTCATTAACAATGCACCACCAATCTCAGTTCAAATAAGATAAAATGTATTGATTCATGTAAGATGAAATGTCTTAATTAGGTGTAGACAAGTTGTACAATTTTGTAAAATTGCCACTAAGTTCGTAGTTAGAAAGAAAAAATAAATACAAATACTACAGGTATGGTATAATCCAGTGTATTAGGTGTGACTTGTAAACTAAATAACTAATATTAAATTAGCAATAAAAGTGTATATGTCGTGAGATTTGGGGTAAAGTCACAAAGTAGTGCACTGTCCTGTATTTTTTACGCTCATGTTGGTTATGCTATCAGGTTTTTTTCTGTAATGGATTCAGAAAGCAATGCCCTTCAAATAAATGCGGGAGAAATCCTGCTCATCAAGCCCAGCAGATAGGAGCAATTTGCAACAATTTTTTATTAGGGAGTTGTAGAGAAAAATGTCAAATGACATTTTGCTGTATTTTTCTTAATTCTATTTTTACATAATGTTGGCTGTCTCAGTCAGAACCGTGTAAGATTTGGCCAGGTTGTCATAATTTCCTTTCTTCTGATCATTGATATGCCTTTCCCTTCTGCATATTATGTGCTTATGACACCCACTGAAAATACATTTTTTGACTATACTAATACTACCGTTTGATTTCTTTTTTTCTATTCCATGGTGTTGAAATCCTTAAAATTTCATGTTTCATTGTCCTGTTTGATTATTTTAATTTCTGCATAATACATTTCTTATACTGTTAACAACCATCCATCACGGTGGGATGGATGCTTGCTCGCTTATGAGACGCCTGCTGCGTCTGATCCGCTTCCTCAAACTAAGTGATAGGGGCAGGGATTCTGCTGTGTGCCCAAGCCACTGAATAAAGACAGATCTTCTTTAAATAGTTAATTTACATAAGATTGGTACCCGACAAAATTGTTTCAAATACATATTAGACGACTTATTTTAATACTAAATATTTGCACAAACAATAGGCAGACTTGAATCAATTACCTGGCCTTTTGTTTGTAATGTCAGCTATGCAGCTTTCACTTTTTCTTTTTTGTTCTGTTGCACCAAAACTATCACTAGCTTTTTCAAGTGCACAAAATTTTTCAAGCAGAATCTGTATGATATAAATGATTTTAGCGATTTTGCCTTAAATGCATGCATAATGCCTCATCATAAAGTGTGCAAACTGTGTCAGCCTAGAAAAACACTTTGCTTTGTTAAGTGATTTTTGGAGCAAATAACCTTGTGCCTACTTTCTGAATTGTTTACTGTTCTTGTTATGATGATTCCATATTCCTTTAGTCACTGGTGGTAGAAACCATGAATATGAAGAAAAAACACACTTTGGTTATTCTGGTGGATTCACTAAAAAGTGTATTTTTTCACAATATTAAAGTTAGACTGCAGTCAGGCAATTTCATTGCATAAACTTCAATAACCTCTGGTGCTACAAATTCAAATTCAATCATTCTGCTGCTTCTATTTCACTAAAAGACAACGGCGTAGCATAAAAAAGGATGAATTTTATGTAAACCTGACATTGGTGATACAGTATATTTGTCAGAGAGTTTAGAACTGACGGGTCGTTTATCATGGCTGCTTCTACAAAACAAGACTGTTTTTTTTCAGCGTTCTAGATGAGGAGATCGATTTATAATATGGCCAGGTAACGCAGCAGTTTACATATTGAATGTCATAGGATCATTTTTTTCAAATGACAATCTCCATCTCTTCATTCTTTAGCTTTTGTCGCATTAGATATACCTGCACCCAATAAGATAGCAGAACTCTAACAGTAGGTAAATTATTTAACTTCATATTAATAAAAAAAATATCTAAAACATGGGACTTATTAAATGCATCATCATGTCCCATCCAGCATGTACATCCACTAAAATATCTGTAGGAGCACAACCACTCTGTCCTCTGCTTCTGTTATAAATGTGGTAAATAACATAGCTTACAGATAACATTTTTTAAAACTCTGTGATGACAAGAAGAAACAAAGAATCAGAATCTGTAATTGGTATCCATTACTCCATGCTTACTGCATAATGCAAACAGAAAGACCTTCTTGGGAGATCTTCTTGAAGAATACTGTGCTATTTAAATATAACCTCCATGTACCGTGAGCTGCAAAAGTCCTTACTGTAGTTAAAAAAAACATGCAAACTCCAAAAAAAGACACTGGAGCTTTACTTAGATCTCCTGATATAACAATGCCACAATATTTCTCATCAAAGCATAGTTTGTCTTGCAAGCACTATCCAGCTGCTGTCAGCACGGGACTTTGATTGGTGAAATAAGTGTAAGCTAATAAAACGAGCCCCGAATGTGAGTCCTGTAAGCTTGGCACACTTTATCTATGTTTGAGACTCCGATTTTGAAGTTTAAAAAGAAGTTATGGGTTGTCGTCCTGTTGTTGGTGAATAGATTGGTGAATAAAGATGTTGTTGACACCATCACTTTTTAAACCATTTGTATGGCAGCGTTTTAGGTCCTCTGTAGAAAAAAACAGAGTGACTGACGAGATACGAATGATTTGCTGGCATCTTTTTAAAAATCTAAAATACTTAAACTGATCAAACCTTAACTGGATAATTATTCAATGAACAGAGATACTTTAATACACACATTTAGATTCATCAAATTTTTAATTTATTGTGAAAACTTTTTGGGCATTTTGACCCTTTTGAATTAGACAAGCATGCACAAAACAATATATAAATATTGGGCTGGAATGTTATACACTGATTAGATGCTTTATAAGACGTTTTGTGATTTGTGCAACCTTGACGCTATTTCTGAAAAAAAGGGATTTGTAAAGTCCCGAAAATTTTTAAATCTCACCTTCTCGTGAAGCCGTCTCATCTTGTGAGTTGGACGCATTGTTACACCCCTGATTTACACATAAGTACTATACTAAGCAAAAATGAATTATATTTAAAGAACTGCTTAAACATTATTGCCTTAAAATTATGCATGACATAAAAATAGTAGCAAAATGTCATTTTGAAACCAATAGGCAAGCATTAATAACCTAGCTGATGAAATAAACCCTTTGCCATTATTGTAAAGTTGCAGTAAATAATACTTTAGTTTTTTAGTCTCAATTTACAGCCAACAGGCTCCCTACATCACATTTATAGGCTTCAGAGTGGAGGAGCATAGAAACTAATGCCGCCTCCTGTTGTGCACAGAAAGCCTGCAGCCAAGATTCAAATGAAGATCCAGTTAAATATGAACAAGCCAGTCATCTAGGGGACTAATTTTTATAAACAATTTATTCTAAACTTATTTTATTTAAACACGTTTTTTCGCATAGAAAAAAATATATAATAGCTTTAAGAATTATTTTGGAAGAAAAATGAGACTGTTTGTATCAATTTTGCATCTGAAAATCTGCTTGGAGTTTTCTTTCAAGACAATTCACTTCTTCATAACTACATAACAGTGTAAGGCTGATCTTATTAAACTAACCCTGTCTACTAATTACTTCCTATGAAGCAAACTGGAAATATAATGGACATCTAAAACTAATTCTAACAGATTTAATGCAAATTATAGATGAGATAAACTGCAGGTCTAAGCTCTATTTTTTGAAATCCCTCTGTCTGATTTTATTGTCTAACTAATTAATGCATGAAAGCTGCAGTGTTAGTGACTCACCAAACTGAAGCATCTGAAATATCACAATGATTGTGCCAGTTACAGCCTGCTGTGCTTCTACTTATATTTCAATACAGCACAGATAAAACACAATTCATCTAAAGCCAATAATATTGAAATTTTAAATATTTTGAGGTGCAACAAAATCATGAGACAAAAAGAAGAGTGTGCGTCCTGCTGTGAAAAACTTGTCTGAGTGCAAATGTTCTCTCATTTTGCAAAGCTCTGCCTCGCTAAGCACGTTTCTCTTTTATGCGTAATCAATACTTTGCTTGGGTTTTATGCCACAGACAAGAAACATCTTCTTGGGGACGAAGAAAAGCCAAGCAGTGAAACACAATTGGCCCCCTTCATGGCCTCTTCGTAAAGAGCCAGACGTTTGTAGCAGCGTGTCTTGCAAGAACAGCCCAAGAGGTAATTTCCTGGCTGTGATTTGTGAGAGAGAAGCATCAACAAGCTGCCGCAGACTGGAGCATGGAAACCATTACTTCAATCCCTCACTCTCTGACATTAATAGGATGAATAAATGTTGTGTTCTCTTCTTAATTTGGATGAATTTATCCAAATGGGAATGAAAACAAGTAAATATCCATCTCGGTTTTGCTAGTGATTACCTGCTTTTGAGAATATATTTTGTCCTGAGCTCATACATCAGTTGCTGAACAAAATGACCTAGACTGGGAATATGCACAGAAGGAGGTTTGATTTATGGAAAGGGTTTGTTTTAAGTCAATTGCAGTAACTCAGAAAAAGGTTGCCATTTCAGATGTTTGATTTACTCAGTAAAAGACAGACAAATCATACTAAATCTCTAGTGTGATTTGCATAGTATTTTTTACTTATGCTGTAAATTTGCCCTTACTGTACAGCCTCTTATTCTTACTTTTTTATTTTTATCTTTGTGTGAATATGTTATGCTTCGACTCGCCAGTCATTTTACTGCTGCCACATCTCCATTTAAAGGTTAAAGGACAATAAAGGTTATTTCTATTCTCTATTCAATTCTAAATATATGGTGTTTTTACTAACAACAATGACATAACAACCCTAGAAAACCAGGAAAAGAATAAAATAAAATTTAGAAACAGCTTTGGTCAAAGATCAATGGGGAACAATACAATAAAAGGTTGGTTTTAATGTTCAGAAGAGAACAAGGGCAGGCTGGAATGGCTAGATCTCAATATCATTCCATTAAGATGATTTTCAAGCTTCATCTATGTTTCCTGAGGGACTGCTGCATCACCCGCAATTCTGCCAAATACAGTCACCAAGTAGACATATATACGTACATGTACATGATGAGCCTAGTTCTAGCAGTCAACCCGGAGTCAAACACCTGCAGTTTTGCCTATATCATCACCATCATTTCAGTGAACATTAGAAGGGAAAAGTAATAAGATAAACTTTCATTCAGCAGTCAGAAACAGATAACTTGAAATCAAACAGCATGCAGTTCCACTCTACTGACAAATAACTATTCCAGGTGAAACAAACCTGTCATAATATGAGTTGTGAATAAACAAGGAACCAGTCAGATGGTAAATAATTTCAGATTTATATGAGTTAAAGTTCTGAAGAGGATCATAATTTGCTTTGCCATCTACAGGAGCCTCTATCATGACTTGGGGATTATCAAAGTCCAACTGGCTGAAACAAATACGATTAAACCTGGAGTTGGCAAGATGTTAAAATATGATATTACAATATCATTAGTAAATATAGCAACAACAGTAGTGTTTGTTGTCTGAGCTTCCAGTATCCTCTGTGAACTTTAGTATCGTGGGCACTATAATTAATGTAAGGGGTGGGCATTTATGGCTGTGAGAATCCATCCAAAAGAATAACTGTTACGTTGTTTTTGCATAGACAATGTGTCCACATAATTAAAAAAAAATGTCCAACAATTAATGCATTTTAAACAAACCTTTAAGATACTGATATTGCTAATCTTGGCCTGTAAGATATTAAAAAAATGCATTGCATTGTCATTGTTCAATATTGGAATGGTGATATTGATGGTGATTAACCCACGTTTTTCTAAATACACTTTTTCTTTTTTACAATCACAACATCCTCAGCTTACAACCGTGATCACAAATATAGATCTATGTCAGGTGTGGGAGTAAAGAACACTGAGGACCATCCAACTAGCCAAATATAACTTCCAAGAAGCCTATTGTGACTGACATATTAACAAATTGATACTCTGATGATAATTGTATTATCATTGCGATCATGATGTATTCTTAGTACATTATGGAGCCCCTTGCAACTCAGATGCAAGTCACCAGCTTCAAAATCTATGCTGCGATCAGTCAAAAGTCGCTTGTCTGCCGCTGGAATTACTGATGTCAGCTGATCAGCTTGACTCTTGTGCCCCTTTTGATAAACAAAACAGAACTAGCATTTCTTCTTCAGAAAGCTTTTCAAAAACTGTGTGTTTTGTTAAGTCCTACAGAGGAAATCCATACTTCATTGCCCAGATGTGTTTTGATTGCTCATAGACCTTTGTTTGTGAAAAAAATTATACCATTAGATGTATCCATAAATTTTACTGCAGTAAGAATCAAATGTACCTTTTAAAAAGACCAATGAGTCTGCAAAAATGAAAGCAAATGCTTTTATAGAACAGGAAGATCTTACAGTAGTGCCTAACAGACTTCCAAGAGAGTAAAGTGCTGGGGTCCGGAGGCCAGAAGCACACTGTGCCTTGCTCAACTCTCAGAGGAGCTACCCTGACATTCGCTAGTGAAAACAACTCCACAGACTTGGGTGGTAGACTACATTTTGCTGCACATTATTGTTCGCACACAGCTGCAAATATCCTCCGCTCCCAAAATCCCTGTCTGAATTACTGACACTCACAATTGTAAAGAGAGGAACGTAACAGAGAGAAGGGAGAATCACACAAAACAACTGGAAATGCAGCTGAACGACCTACTGCTGCCTTAGCAACAAAGTTACAGCTTTCACTGTTTTACCCATACAGCAGGTTATTTAGATTTGATCTGAAAACAATTTGTTGGTGGGGCTCAAAAACTTTGAGTGGACTGAGGTGACAGTCCACAGTGCGGATGGCCAGGCCATAAAAAGGCTGCGATCAGCGAGATATGGTAGATAAACATCAAAGGTCATAAAATAATCCCAGCTAGAGGTGGAAGCTCTCTACAAGTATGCCCTGTACTTGACTGTTCTCCTTTTCACAGCGCACGGCTGCGATGAAAAGTCTCACCTTGGCCTTTGGTAAGTAAGGCAGCTTTTGTTAGTTTCTAATGCATTTGAAAACTAGCAATTAAGCGCCCACACCTAAAACCTCCCACACACACACCACCTCCAAGTTTTGAGCCCCCCCAACCCATGGACTAAAAAATTGACATGCTCTGGAGAGCCAGTGAGTAATTATATTTGTAAAGAGCAGTGATACAAGATACTCCCCCCTGACTGGGACTCATTACACATCATTAGAAGAGAGCTGCCATGAGGTCCGTGCACGTATATCACGTGCATGTAACCAAACACATGAATACTCTCGATGTCTTTTTCTTTCTCTCCCTCTGTTTCACACACACACAGGCACAGACACAAACACAAACTCATATCAACACATATATACACACACAGATCAATGAGCAGAAATCCAAACACTGTTTGTCTTTGGTAAACAAACCCTCCACCTCAGGCCCCTGACCCAAGAGCAGTTCAACAAGTAGTGAGAGGACAATCTGAATGGTGTAAAACTCTACACTCCATAATTCATCTGGTGGTTATCATTCTACAATGGGTCAATAACTAATTAAAGATAAGATCTGAAATGAATTCTCATTCATCTTAACAGGACTAAATATGAAAGTTTGCAAATGGGGCTGCAGGAAAATTGTGGTCCATCCTTTGAAGCAATAAGTAATACTAAAATAATCTGCATGCCTTTCCCCCTGATTTTCTGAGGATTTCACATGAATTAACTTTCTTTCCAAATATGTTTGTTTTTCTGCTGAAGATGCCATATGGCTCTCATAAAATCTCCTCCCAAAACAGTGATATATCTTATTCTAAATCTATATTTTACAACACACTGAGCAATTATAATATAATTTTGCAGCATTTGGGTGAAAAGCCCTGCAAATATAAAAGTTGAATGACAGCACAAATGTTGGAGAAAATTCCACGAAATGCAAAAGTAGCCCCCACCTGAATCTTTTCAAATATATCAATGTGTTTCTGTGTTACTTGCAATTGTATTCAGCAACCCCTGAGGCAATTCTTTGTATAACCATGATGCAGTCTTTTGGGTTATGTCTGAAGCAGCTTTTCATATCTAGAGACAATTTTTATTACTATTTCGCACAAAACAGCAAAAGCTCAGACTGTATGGAAAGCCTCAACGTAGCAGCAATTCGAAAGTTTTACCACATGTTCTCATTTGGATTTAGATCTAGACTTTGATTAGGCCATTGTACAATGTGAATATGCTTGACTGAAACCATTCAATTGTAGCTCTGGCTGTATGTTTGGGTTGTTGTTCTGCTGAAAGGTGAACCAGTCTCAAGTCTTTGGAAGCCTCCAGTAGATTTCTTCAAAGATTTTTAGTTTTTAGTTCCATCAAACTCTCAAACAACAATGACCAGCTTCTTTGTCCTAGTAAAAGAAAAGCTTTGTCGCAACATTATGCTGCTACCACCATGTGCCACCATGAGAAGGGTTTATTGACTGTGTCTGTAGTTTGTTAGATGATGTGAGACCTGCAGTGTGTGCTTGTGCAGGCGTGCAGCTAGGATTTGTATGCAATGTCTGTTGGCAGGGTGAGCAGGTTTGTAGAACTAGCCACGCACACACAGCTCATGTTAGATGTGTTGAAGATAAAGCCAGAGAGGCCAGAAAGAGATGGTTTGGGCATGTACAGAGGACAGATAGTGAGTACATCGGTTAAAGAGTGCTGAGGCTGGGACTGCTGGGCAGGAGGCCTACAGGAAGACCAAAGAGGACATTAATGGATGGCAAGAAAGAGAACATGAAGGTAGTTGGTGTGAGATGAAAAGTTGCAGAAGATTGGGAGATGGAGACAGATGAGTCACTGTGGTGACCCCTAAAAGGGAAAAGCCAAAGGAAGAATATATATATATTTGTCTGTCTACTTTCACATGTACAGGAATTTTTATGACATCCTATCCTTGATCTATAGGGTCCAATTTGTCAATGCACCCACCGTTTCCAGCAATAGCAACTTTAACTATTCTGTAAAGATCTTCAACAAGGTTTACGAGTGTGTTCATAGTTAGAAGACAAAACCTGAATTGCAGCCTCCGCTCTAATTCATCACTAAGGTGTTAAAGAAGGTTGAGGTCAGGACTTATACACCGTAGCCATGGAAGTGATTGGAACTCCAGAATTCACTGATTTGGCGATGGGACTAAATACTTTTGGAAATATTGTGTATACATAAGGGAAACCACTGTAAAAACCCTTAATCTATTTTATAACAGACAGAAAATCAATAATTTTGCTGCATTTGAGCCGGAAGCTCTGCATATATCAGGCTTAAATGACAACACAAACCATAGTGTTAATCTGAAATGGCTGCAAGTGACAAAAAAGACATTCAATAATTGTATTTACCACTGTTTGCATTTGTGTAATCAGAAAGAACTTGCTGATAAAAAAATGTTTTTTTAGACTCCTTGTTGTAACTCTTCAGCAAGCCTGTTAGGGAGGGTCTATCTAATAGTTTTAGACCTTTTGTGTCTGCGAGTTGTGTTAAATATTCAAATGTTGTGTGGATTTCAAAGGTGTTTGCTGCATTATTAATGAGACAACCAGATTGCAAAGGGATGGTGTGAGAGCTATTGTAATGTCAGAAAGTCTAGTTTGAGATGCCTCATCTGCTTTGACTGAAACTATTCATCATATCCAATTCTCTCTGCCTCCACTGTTTCCTCTTCCCTTTAAGTCACTTAATTACATAGGTTTTCAATTTGTTATATTAATCTATGTATGGATTTAAACTTTCTTTCTTGGTGAAATCACTTAATCTGTGTAGAATCAATTGACATGCAATAAAATGAAGTAAAGCTTAGGGATTTACATAAATCTAGATGTCAGATGACCTGATAGTATCTGTGCATCCAAAACAAACACTTCATCAAGCTCGCCTAATTCTGTTTCATGTAGATTATTTCTAAAACTGCAGGCACACATATTAATATATAACACTGGAAACATAAAATCCCAGTTTCTCATGCTGTTGCAGTTTATGACTAAATATCTTCACACAGCTTAGTGTTAATTAGCCCATCATGGTCTTATTTTTCTCTGGCCTCAGTTTTATTTGGTTTATATCAGCGTGCCTGTAATAAAGCTTTAATGCTGTACTGTGGGGAGATTATCTGACCATGCTACAGCAGTGGACATTATCACTCAACTACATGCATCACATCTTCCTCGCTCATTGGTCAGAATGGCAGTTGGGGAGCTCGCCACTAGAACTGCTTTGTAAACTGTATTTGTGTCTGCAAATGTGTTTTTGTGCACTTGAGTGCATGCATAGTGTGTGTGAGTGTGCGTGGCTTGTTCTTGTTTCGTCTCACTGACTGTGTCTGTAGTGTGTTAGATGATGTGAGACCTAGCGCGTGTGCTTGTGCGGGCGTGCTGCTAGGATTTGTATGTGGTGTTTGTCGGCAGGGTGCGCAGGCTTGTAGAATGACATTTGGTGAAACGTGGCGGCGGGAGAGGAAACATCTGACTCATAATTGAAGTGCCATGAAAGAAATATGGTCATGAATCTGTATTAGGCTTATGTGCTCAGCTTTAAAGCAGTGGCAGGAGCAGGAGGCAGCATGCTCAGCCTGACTAGCTTCCCACCCTGAAGGCTGATTACAACGCTCAAAAGGATACTCCACAAAAATGACAGAGGAAAACACAGCGTATTCAAGGCGAGCAGTCCTGATGACAAAATCGATAGGCCGTAGCGCTCTCATCTCCATCAAAAAGAGAGTCTCAGAATGAATGTAGCTGTGCTTCTGCGATTCACCCACAGCAATCATCTCAATGTCCTGGAGGATAAAGCAGCACTCTTCAGTCACCCTCTTGCTACTCACATGTAGAGCTCGCTGTACTGAAAGCTGAGGCAGGCTGCCCTTTAAACAGTAAAGGTAGAGATGTTTTATATCTGAATTTATTTTCGCCAAATAAATTGGTACACATAAAAAGTGTTGTCTGTGTCAGTTCAGTGACTCCTGGCCCTTTAGGACTAGATACAGTCTGAGGGGATTTTGTAACAATAGTCTAAAAGGGAGAATCTACATTGGTTTCCCCATCCATCTATTGGTATAACTATTGAGGGGGGTGAGTGTACCCAAGACAGGGTGCCAGCCCATCACAGAGACAAACAAGAATGAATGCTTACACCTAAGGGCAATTTAAGGTGACTAATTCACCAAAGAGGCACATTTTAGACTGTGGGAGGAACTGATAGAACGCTTAGAGAATACACTCATACATATGGAGAACATACAAAGTCCATGCAGACAGGCACAGACCAGGATTCAAATCAGTGACCTTCTTGCTATACTGTAACAGTGCTACAAACTATTATACTTTTTTTGTGAAATTTCAAAAAAATTTGATCTATTCAGACCAAGTTTAACAAGTAGAGGTTCTAAGAGGGTCAAGAAGCCAAAGGTAAAATGTCTCTGTCTGATTTTTGCATGAGTGTTATTTTAAGTTTTGATGTAGCAAATAAAAGAAAAAGGAAGTTCTTGAAAAGTAAATCAGTGTAAAAAGCTCTTTATTACACAGAAATTCTGATTTGCCTTTAAGATATTTGGGATAAGCATAACTTCAGGCTTCCATCACTTACCAAACTTGCAAAATGAAAAAAATATATATAAAATTCCAGAAAACTTTTTTCACGACTGTGTAGGAACGCTTAAAACAAGAATTTGGCTGCCATGTAGGTTGCCATGTTCAAAGTGGTGCACCTAAAAAAATCAAATAATATATTTCGGTGGCATATACTTTGTAAATGTTTCACAGTGGTTCAGTCAACATACTATACATTGCAGATATGAAGCATATACTGTATAGTATATTGTGTTTGTTTTTTTTTTGAAATGACAAGAGGAAGATGAATGGAGTGACACAAATATTCTTTGATCAAACTTTCCCAGTGCTGCTCAGTACACATGATCTAAATTCAAAAGCACAACAGTAAAAACTGAACCTTAAAATGGCATTTTTAATGCCACTGATCCTGTGGAGTTTATCTTATGCGTCACATTATTAAGTTATATTTCACTTCAGTTTTTTTTGTACCACCATAGCATGAAGTCTACATGACTGTTGGTTAGAGTTAGTTTATAAATGCTGGTTATATACCTAAATGATAGGTGTATGCTTTTGGGACAGAGGTTGTTCTGGTTTTATCCAAATCTGGGATAAAAACGTCCATCCATCGTCTATGCCAGCTTGTCCGTACCGGAGCTGGTGCCTGTTGTCAGCGGCAATTGGGCAAGAGGTGGGTACACCCTGGATAGGTCGTGAGTCCATCACAGAGACACACAAGCATGCTCACACACACTTACACCTCAGGGCAATTTAGAGAGACCTTTTAACTTAACAGTCACGTTTTAGACTGTGGGAGGAAGCCGGAGTGCCTGGAGAGAACCCACGCATGCACGGGGAGAACATGCAAACTCCATTTACTTTTACTTTTCCAAGTACCTGTTTCACACAGGAAGAACCTTGAGGGCAGACCACCTCCTACCTCAGTTACATGGGTAATTTGATAATCACTCTAAAGGCTCTTCAACGTATGTTTACTCATTTTACTTGAGGTTAAGTAGCTGGGATTAAAGAACTAACAAAACAATAGGTGCTTTGGCTTTTTTACAAGATTTCTTATCAATTTAAAAAGAAAATAATGACACCAGACACACTTTAAAGTAACAGCCAGCAACAAATTAGGTAAACTCTGAGGCAATATTTCAACAAGCAAACAGCAGGGAGATTTGATTTTCTATTCAAATGGTTTGTCTATAACCACTTTAAATGTGAAAAATATGCGTGAAAGGAGATCAATTCTGTCCCAGAGATGGATGGAAAAGTACAAAGATTGGGTAGTGCACTACCAAACTCCATTTTGTGTGGCTTTAGCTGTTTCCATGGAGCTTTCAGTCGCTCTCTTTCGCTGTCTCTCTCTTTTTTCTCTCTCTGCCCTCCTCAAACCACACAAAAACAGACACATAAACCCACAAATGTCTGAAAGGGGATTCATCTGCGTAAGTTCATCTGCAACCAAACGCAATTCAGGGAGATCCGCTTTTACCACTAACAAACCCCTTTCCTCTCCTGCATCACACCCATCTCATCATTTCTCAACTTCATTACAATAATTTCTTAATTTATTCCAAATCCCAGCCACAACAACAAACCCACACTCAGTTTACTCAATTACTGGGATTTGATCCACAACCAGACTGCATGCAAGCGCCACATCAACAAGAAGCATAAAGGACAGTCCCTGTTTTACAACTGAGTCTGTGTTTTTAATTGGGCCTCATTTAAAGTATGTGAGGCAATCAGCAGCACTCATCACACTAGGATGCCCTATAAAGATGCCCCAGAAAAATGCCCTTGAAGGACAAAGCAAAACAGAGAAAAACAGAGTAAAGTATGCTTACCGAGGACGCCGACTCGATAGTTGAGAGTGATAACGATGACGTTTCCGTAGCTGGCCAGGACACTTCCATCGATCATGTTGCCCGTCCCCTCCATGTAGGACCCTCCGTGGATGTAGACCATCACAGGCTTGGCCCCGGTATCTCGTATGTCTGAAAGAGCGGCCATCATTAACATATTCACATAGTCGTCCACCCGCTGCGGTCAAAGGGTCAACTCAGAATCAGATACAGCACATGGTGGCCACAAACAAACAAACAAACTGACAATCCCCTCCCAGATACCAGCTGGAATTGTCCAGTACTGCCTGCTGCCCATCTAATGGGAATCGAAGCAATATTCTTCTATTGTATTTCCTCTAAGAGAGAAACAGGTTAAGTCCACTTAAGTTCAACTCAATTGCTGTTGCTGAACATATGTATATATATATATATATATATATAACACATATAACACATTCGCTGACACACTCATATATGGTGCTTTGCAAAAGTATTCGAAATACTGTTTTTGAAGCGCATGATGCTACAGTACACTGGATACATGGTGAAACATATTGGTGGCAGCATCTTGTCAAGATGCTTTTTGTTTAGGGTCAGAGTTGATGGGAAGATCAGTAGAGCTAGATACAGCTTCTGACAGAAAACCTAGATCAAACAGTGAATTTGTTGGAAGACTTGAAAATTGATGTTAATAGACAATCTGCTTGAGGTATTTTGCAAAATATACCTGGCAAAAATTTCACTCTCTTTATGCAAAGCTGTTTGAGACATATGTAAACAGACTGACAGCTCTTCATTGGAGCAGGTGATTATACAATATATAAACTCAGGAGGCTGAATACAAATGTAGGCCACACTTCTCTGATATTTTTTTAGAAAACTTGAAGTCATACATTAAAAAAATACATTAATTTTGTTAAAACATTTAAGGGACATAAATATTTTAGCAAAGCACCATACACACAGCAAACTATTAGTTTTTATTTGGTTGCACGTTTCCTTCCAGGAGCAGAGCCGCTGCTTAATATAAACATGCAGAAAACCATTAGGGGGAATACAGAGATAGGTTCTCTGACACATCTCCTAAGCATGGAGAAGGCTAATCTGGTCTGACAGTGATAGGGGGAAAGCACTAACTAATTACACAATGCTATCTAGCACCTCCTTTTTTACACAGCCCCATCACACAACAACAAATTGTTTGCACAGTTCCTGTCTGGAAATCGCTGCAAGCTACTTTTTCTGCTACAGTTTTTTTGTAAAACGCTGTTTATTTTGCTCCTAAAGTAGAGGTTTTGACACCAAGCTGGGGCGACACTACAGCCATATACAGCACATCCAGAGGTGGAGGAAGGAAAGCAAAAAGCCTCTGTCTAAGGAATAGACTTGAATTACTGACTGACTAACTGGAGCTGGGAGACAAGACAAGGAACTCTCTCTCATTTTCACTCCTTCTTGCCTCCACCCACCGCCCCCCTTCATCCTCCTTCCCCTCCCACTTTGTATCACTTTCACTCACAGTCTCTCCCCTGTCTCTCCCTGTTTCTCCCCTGCCTTCCTTCCATCTCTGTCTAACACCCTCTCCTTTTTTGCAGTGGTGAGAATGAGAAGGGGTAGGAGGGCAAAGAGTGATGAAGATAGAAGGAGAGTAGAATAAAAAAGAGGTAGAAAAGGAGGAAATAGAAAACAGAAAAACAGTAAAAAAAAAACATAAAAGTAAAAGGAGGAATGAGTCAGACTTAAAAGGCATGGCATTGTATTCTGGTTGCTCTGGTTACAGAGAACCAAAATCCACAGCAATCTTGTTCAGAATAGCCTGCATCAATCTTCAGGCACTCCTCATGATCATACAACCCCCTGTCTTCTCAACTAACTGCATAGAACAACTACAAAAATGCTTTATGTAAGGACACCGTTTTTCCTTTAACCCTCATTTCAGGGATGAACCTTGTTTTCTTTCATCTTTATTTTACTATCCCCTGGTTTATTTGTGGCTCTGTTAGGTTTAAAAGCAAAGCAGTAACTTGTATATGATGTGGACTTATTTATGGCTACCTATCTTGCTGGTATCTGAGAAGGCTACATGGTGAAATGTGATTTATAGCTGACACTTCTCTGGACACACTTATCTTAGACAAGAGGAGGAGGAGAAGGAGAGGGTGGAGGAGGAGGAAGAGGAGGGGGATGAATGTGGTGAGAAAAGGCATTAAGAGTACAGTCAGAGAGGGGAGGAAGAACTGAGAGGTGAGGTGAGGAGGGACGAGGGAGCAGAAGAACAATATTCTCCACAAGCTGTTCAAACAAAAGGGTCACATACAAAGAGAATGGGAGAGAGGGAGAAGGAACAGGGCGCAGAAGTAAAGGAAAAAAAGAGATTAGTCGTGTCAATGTTATCAGTCACCTCTTTTGTTGATTCACATTGGGTCTCTGTTTGGGTGAAGCTTCCACTTATTCTAACCTATTAATAAGTCAATCTGACGTGGAAGGAGTCACAGATATGATCCAAATCTTACCCTGACGGTGATTTTTTTTCAGAAGAATGTATAAGCAGATACATGTGCTCACCGCGATCGTTGCTTCACAGAGAAAATTAAATAACAATTTTTTGTCAGAACCATCTGCAATGACTGTGCAGCAAAAATGAGTATTTTGTTTGACCAATGATAGTAATGTTTTTATTAGCAACTTTGAATGGCCCAATCTGCTGAGCAAGATGACTAAATTTCTTCCATCTGAAAGCATCCAGGTTCAATATTTCCCTTGAGGTAAACACATCATTACATCAACACATGTATTATTATTAGCATCAAGATTCAGCACCAAGCTTCAGCTGAAAAAAAGGAGAGATAAATTAGTTATTGCACAGATTATATATATACATTGGCTGGTTACCGGTATCATGGTATGCCAAGGTTTTTAAAATGTATGGTTCTAAAAACTGCAAATATTTAACTGAATAACATTCCTAAGTCCTTTTCAGGAGATGACAGAGGAAATGCCAGAGCTGCCAGAGTATTCTTTTGGAGCACAGAGCAACACAGCACTACCCCACCCCAACCTGTTGCTCTGCACTGCTGAGCAGGTGGCTCAAAGAAGTCTACTGTACTTTCCCCTTACTTACCAGCAAATAAAGACTGCAAAGGTAATGCAGTTTTAAACTACAGTTGTTAGTAAACATGGATGCTAGCTGTGCAACAAAAAAATTCATCAAAAAAGGTGTAAAAAGTACTTAGGCTCCAACTACATTACTTCAGATTTTTTCCTCTGTTTTGAAAATAACTGCATCAATGCAATAGGAGGGTTTCCAATCGGAAACACTGAAAGAAGAAGATTCTGAGCATGGCTAAAGCAATGGCTTGGCAATACTATGTTAGGCACTGGCTAAAGATGTGCCCAGGCTTCTTGCAAAACATGTGTAGGTCGGGTTTCTTTTACTGTTAACGTTACCTCTCAGTCACTAACATCATAAGCCTGTATTTGAAGAATATATTTGTCAGAGTGAGCATGTACAAAGTAGGTCTCTACTTTCATCACTGTAAAAAAATAAATCTTTGGTTATCTGGTCCACAAATATAGACCACAAACAAAACACTGTTTGTGGTATGGATGGGAGTTGCAAATGTATATAAAAACAATCAGTTTTGCAAAATAACCAGGTTAGGGAGAACATGGCCTTATCAAGTTAGAGTTATGGTTGGGACTAAGCTAATAAAAGCTTGTTCTTTTGCTGTTGCCTGAAATAGAGCAGAACAGCAAAAAATACAATCAGCAACAGATTTTTGGAAACTGCCATCAAATTTTTCAGGTGTTTAATCTACAGTTTTGCTTAAGTCTCTGTAGCAAAACAGAGAAAAAAAAATACAGAGACAGTGGAGCTGACATTATTATAACTATAGGAATAGTTGCTTTTCTGTTTAAATAAAAGTATCTAGATCATGTTGTACCATACCGTGATACCGTTAAACCATGGCATTTTTACTTAAGGCTATCATACCTTAAGTAATATTGGCGAATGCCTATTGGTATGCTTCATTAAAAGTTCATGCAATAATAAATCACAATGTGAAAAAGGAAAATACATTTATGTTTTGAGGAAACTCAAAGAAAAAAACTCTGAATGATGGAAATGTGTAAATGTTTTCTCTCGTATTTTTTCAGATAAGTAAGATCATGCAGTGCCTACTACACAGATACATAAATTCATACACTCCCAGCACATATGCTACAAGTAGCAGATTATTTTACCACAGTAGAGCAAATTAACTTACTATTGCCCAGTGCATAAATAAATCAAAGGTTCTCTGCTTGGACAGCAGCAACAGTTAGACCTACAAATACATCACAGAGCATGAATTTTAGAAAAGGACTAAGGGGCACAACCTTTCAAAGGTACCTCTGGACTGATTGAAGTGTCAGTGGGAGGCATAACTCAAGCGGACGCCAAGCCTCTTAGCGTTGCAGCTGCAAGTGAAACCAGCCAGGAGGGCTCTGAGCACTTCTTCCTTCCTCTGCTATCTCATTTTCTCTCTCCACCTGTACCCCCTCACCTTTTTGCCCTTAGCCTTTTCCCAGCATTTAAAGCAGTCAGTCATATATATCTGACACTGAAAGCCCCAGAACCTTCCTTGACACTACAGTATGGGACAGGACAAAGCTGAGTGGAGATAAGTGTCGTGGCATGCACTGTGTCAACGCTTGGGGAAACATGGTGGCTGTCAGTGGCTATCAATGAGGTCTGAGGTGGGAGGGAAAGGGTGACAATGTCCTGATGTGGTAAGACATGACATGTACCATACTGTGGTGCTCTTGCAGGCCAGGCTTCATGGTACATTTCTGACAAGTCCATTACAAGCAATATTAACATTTAAGAAAAGTCTCTGAAGGCCCTCACAATCGGATAGTAAAATTACATCTAATCGTACAGAAGCTACTTTTAGATCTCCTTTTCACATGTCCTGTCACAGGACTTTGAGCGGTCCATTCCAGAGGCTTAAATGGTCGAAGGAGGCTCACCTCCTTCAACCATTTGGATAGTTGTCCTGTTGCAATGGCCAACAGTGTTCAGGTTTCAGCTGTCTAGTTGTTGATTTGAGGCAACATGATTTAATTTGTAGAAAGTCTTCCTCCTTCATCAATCCCCCACTTTGTGCATTGCACCAGTACCTCTGGCATTATGCTGCCACCACCAGGTTTGGCAGTGTTTTCATGTTCAGCCACACCTTGACACCTCTAAACATGCTTCTTGTCATTATGCCCTTACAGGTCATTTTTTTTTTCCTATCAGCCCATTCTGCAAAAGGCATTTGCCTTGCCAATTGCAGAATTCAGTCAACCTTGGAGATGTTAATTTTGGAGCAGAGGCTTCTTTCTTGGTCAACATGCTTGCTGTCCATGTTAATGTAAGACTTGCTTCACTGGGTAAAGACAATAGTGTTCTAGCAGTTTAATGTTGTTGGCTAGCTTGAGCCCAGGTGGATCCTGGGTTGCTCTTGAATATGCTAACCAGTGATCCAAAATATGTTGATCCTTCCTTTTTTGGTTGACAGTTTGAGTTAAATGGTTAACACCTGGACATGTCTGGCGGTTCCCAAAAGACAGTGACGGAAACATACAGACAAGCTGGTTCTGAAATGGATAAACCAGGCTAATGTTATGGAAATTCTTTTATTCAGTGCTCCAAAGTATTCCAAAGTGCTGTGAACTTTCATTAACCTCTCTCCTCTGACCTATGTGTTTTTATTAGTGTTCTGTTATTTAGAGTAGATGGACTCTAAACCATTACCAGAAGTTTAATGGTTAAAACACATCCTGGAGGGTTGTGTCTGAGGAAGAGCAGATGGCTGTCCTCATAAATAATATTGTTACCTCTGACCCCAGGTGGGGTCTAGAGGACCATGTCTCAAAACTCTTTTAAGTTGAGGTAACACCCACATACTGTTTAAATACTGTCTGTAAACTGTGCTCTGGGCTCTGTTTCACTGACTTGTCAGTGACAGGGTCTTCA
The DNA here is from genome assembly GCA_036173005.1 of Crenichthys baileyi. NCBI lineage: Eukaryota > Metazoa > Chordata > Actinopteri > Cyprinodontiformes > Goodeidae > Crenichthys > Crenichthys baileyi. Next base: position 104,184 of record JAHHUM010002981.1, on the reverse strand, counting down.
AACGCAGAAATGCCTTTGAATAAAACTTATAAAGACAAAGTCCGGATTTTCTCTTATTGTGAGTTAATTTCTCTCCCACTTTGATAAGAAAAATTCTATTATACTAACCAAGCTGAACCTCTGACTTTAGCGTTTTAGAAAATTCATGAAGTAGCCTTAAAAGCAAAACTCAACCAATTTAAATTAAACTCTTTCAATTCTCCTGAAAAGAGTACTCAAATATCCAGTCTGACATATGGCAGAAGCTTGTTGATGGCAACCATAACTGTGGTTAAGATATAGGGTATAACCAAATGTTAGAAGGGATGTATGCTTTTGTTTGAGTTTTAATGTGGCATTTTGACTCTTTTGGATTAGAAAAATCCACAATTTATTCAAACATTTGCAGTCAATTATTTTTTTTTATCCACTGTAGTTGTTAACTGTATAATTATTCCGCCCTTAAAAAGAACATCTTAAAATCCATCCTTCATGATCTAAAACTAATGACTTCCATCTTCATGGAGTGTTTGTGAAATCTCACTAAAACTGTATATTACCTGTTTTGCAATGATACCTTTGTCAGATTTTCATTTTCTGACTGCCTGTCTTAATTTCTAGTTTTTTGTTGTTTCATAGTTCTAGTACAATGTTTTTAGACCTAGTTTGCCATAGTTAAAGTTCTACAATTTCTCTACTCGGAAAGCTTGTTGCTTTCTGTACCTGCATTCGAGTCCCTCTTTCAGGACCAATTTGTGTTTTTAATGCCTTTAGTTCTGCTGTGTAAAGCACTCATGAAATACTGAACATTTACCTCGTTAGGCTGCTGAATTGAATTTTAGGTAAGAAGATAACCAATACTAGCATGCAAAGCGGTAGGAAAAGTAAACTGTAAAGTGCCCATGAAGGCTTTTTGCAAAACAATGTTTTCTTTCTTTTCTTAAGTGGTTATATCAAGAGTTGGAGTTGTTATCTGATTCAGTTCATTCGGTCTGAATGTGGAAGTATTCATCCAGTATTTAATTGTTTTTAGAAACTGCAGGCTTTTTTCCTAAGAGTCTTTAAAAGCGGAGAATTTGTGTTTTTTAACAAACCTTTTAGCTGCCAGGCAACAACAGCACTAGTTTCTTAACCTAAAACTGAGAGAACACAAAAATGTGAAACCCTGTTTTATCTCAGGCCAGGCAATGTTAACACTGGTCTTGTCCTTTCCAATGTCTCAGGCCTTTCAAGGAGAAAAAGGTGATGTTTTCATTGAAGAGAAATCTAAAAGCCAGTCTCCCTCTGATCCACATTACACTCTGTCACTCTTATACACTTTTGTAGAGAAGGTCTTTCGTTTCATGTTTTAGAGCTAAAGAATTCAAAGGAAATGAATGGCTTCTAAAAACACTGAGTGGCAGACTCTGTGAAGTAATATATTATTAGCCGTTGATAAGGGTGACACTATAACAATTATTTCACAAAATGTATTCAATAATAGCAAATAGCCATTTCCTGCTGTACTGTTCGAAGTCAGCACATAGAACTTTTAAGCCAGATGAGTTTAAAAGCCAGCACATTATCAGAGGTGATAGGTTTGGCAGAAGGAAAGTACTCCACAGCCAGAGAATATTGAACTGAACAGCAGTGATAAACTTCTGGGGGTGCCACTGCTGAACAGTTTTCTCCAGAAATTCTGACAATTCTTCTGAGTAACAAAGTAATGTACACATGTGACTTTAGATAAAGAAAACCTAATCACAGGATTGAGCATAATTTATAAAGAAGAAGGTGACTGTTAGTGTGTGTACCTCTGCAAATACTCACACACCTGCTGATGTTGGCGGCAGAGCAGGATGGGAATGTGAATGAGAAAACAGAGAACAGAAAGATGTGGACAGACACTGTCTGAGTTAAATTAGAGAGATGAGACTGGGAAGCCAACAAGGCTATTAGAGAAAGCCCCCCCTCCCCTTCTGTCCTCAATCTGAATGGAAGGTCGAGGCAGTGGAGATGCTGTCATCCAAAACACCCAGAGAAAGTGTGTTCCTCCAATGAAAGACAAACATTAGTCTCTTAATAAAAAAATATGTTCTACTTTTTTAATGCTGACAATGTTTCCCTAATTTGAAAAAAAAGAGAATGCTCAAGCAATGATGGCCATCAGTGTCCTTTACTAAAATCTGCTTCTAATACCCAATGTTGGTGTACTGTCTGTAATTTTGTGCCAGCCACAGCATCCCCAGCAAGCTATGTTGCTGTGTTTTGCGCTTCCAGTTTCTAAAATGTACTATTTATGATCCACAGTTTTAAAATCTGCATTCTATACTGTGCTAATTTTTCTGTTTCTCTAGCGATCATGGATGTTACCTATCGATTAACCCTTCACGTGAGATGAAAAAGATTATATCGGCCGCTGCAGCTCCCAGTCTGTCTGTGTCACGTGACCTTTATTGTGCTCAGATATACTCAGACAGCTGTCCGTATACTACTGCACAGAGAGCAATTGAAACTCGTGATGTTTAAAGCAAAGCTCAAGTTCATGAAGCAGGACAAGTTTTTCTTCAAATTTTTTCTCTGCATGAACGGGGTCGACTCTGGAATGTTCAAATATCAAAAAGTCTAATCAAAGCAGAGAGCTAGCATTTTAGCCTTAGCATCGCACTTCAGTAAAGTGCATGAAAACATTGTCAGCATGTGAATGCTGGGGTACACCTATTAAATCAGATATATCATTAGAATTACTCGTGTTTTTAGGACATACGTCAGCTTTTCTGATGAACCTTTTGTTAGGACAAAACTGTGTCACTGTTCAGAAAAAGTGAACAACAGGGGGGTTTGGCACCCGAAACATCACGGGTGAGTGAAATAGTAGGCACACAATCACAATCCTAATGTAGACCATGTAGAACTGATTAAATTTCAACATTTCACAGCACTTTGAAGCAACTAAGATTCTAAGAAGATACATGGCATTGATTTTAAAGGGGTATTGGACTGAGACCTGTTATTAGAAAATATCAATTATTTAATGACTTGCATTGTACTGGGTACTAAAAAACCTACACACAAATTAATTTATCCTGATTTGTCAATAACTGATTTACCATTTACCATTTGTATTTAGACAAGGGATTAGGAAGAAAGTTGCTACACACAATAATATTTATTGCATAATAATTTGTTATTCTCATCTAACTTTGAATTACAATAAAAAAAACATGTAGGATTACTTAAGGTAAGCTCTGTCCAGCTCCATGACATGCAGTTGCATTCTTAAATGAAACAAATCCAGTTTGTTCATGTAAATGATAAATCATCTTTCAACTCCAGGGTTAATTGTGGAGTCCCACAGGGTTCAGTACTTGGGCCAATTCTCTTTACTATATATATGCTTCCAATAGGTAAAATTATCAGGCAGCATAGGATACATTTTTACGCTGATGACACTCAGCTTTACTTATCCATGAATCCTGATGAGCCCAACCAGTTAGATAGACTACAAGCATGTCTTGAAGACATAAAAACTTGGATGACTTTAAATTTTCTGCTTCTAAATTCAGACAAGACAGAAGTTGTCGTCTTTGGACCGGAGTCTTTGAAAAAGAAACTGCTTAGTCAATCAACTGACCTGGATGGCATTAAATTGACCTCCCGTAATAAAGTAAAAAACCTTGGCGTTATTTTTGACCAGGACATGTCATTTAAATCCCATATTAAACAGGTTTCTAGGATTTCCTTCTTTCATCTCCGGAACATTGCCAAAATTAGAAATATCCTATCCAGGAGTGACGCTGAAAAACTAGTCCGTGGATTTGTTACTTCAAGGCTGGACTATTGTAATTCTTTACTATCAGGATGTCCACAAAATGCAGTTAAAAGCCTTCAGATGATTCAAAATGCTGCAGCAAGAGTTCTGATGAAAATTAAAAAGAGAGATCATATTTCCCCTACTTTAGCTTCCCTTCATCGGCTCCCTGTTAAATCCAGAATAGAATTTAAAATTCTCCTCCTTACATATAAAGCCCTTAATGATTTAGCTCCATCATACATCAGAGATCTGATTGTTCCATACGTTCCTAACAGAGCACTTCGTTCTCAGACTGCAGGTTTACTGGTGGCTCCTAGAGTCTCTAGAAGTAGAATGGGAGGCAGATCTTTTAGTTATCAGGCTCCTCTCCTGTGGAACCAGCTCCCAGTTTTAGTCCGTGAGGCAGACACCCTGTCTACTTTCAAGGCTAGGCTTAAAACTGTCATTTTTGATAGAGCTTATAGTTAGAGTTGCTTAGGTTATCCTGAGCTATCTTATTTTTTACCTCCGTCTTCTTCCCTCCCTGTTGGATGGAGTAAGGGGGAGTCAGGTTTAGCCTAAACCGGCTCAGTTATGGTTGAGGTGCAATCCCAATCGTTGTGGTTTTTAGTATAACAATGGCCATCAGTGGGCTCTAGAAAGACAAACTGTCTACTTTTAAGGCTAGGCTTAAAACTTTCCTTTTTGATAAAGCTTATAGTTAGAGTGGCTTAAGTTATCCTGAGCTATCTCTGTAGTTATGCTGCTATAGGCCTAGGCTGCTGGAGGACATAATGACCACTTTCACCCTCTTCCCTACATTCTCACACTACTCTCCAATTTTGTGTTATTTGCTGTTATTTCAGCTTTTAACTTTGTTCTCTCTTTTTTCTCTTCCTAGAAGCTACACCTGGCCTGACTCCGTGTCTACCTGTGACACCTTTCTGGAGACGGGCATCGTCCGAGCTTCTGCTGGCAACAACTTAATGCTCACCCTCTACCGATGATCCACATGGCCCTGGCTCTCAGTCTTTAACCCTTTCTCTCTCCTAGACATGGCGATTGACTGAGCTTTTACTGTGTTATATGTTCTTTCTTTCTAGATGAAAAGACTAAAGGAGTTACATCCATTGACATTTACTTTTCCTTCCCATAGAAAGTACTCCTGGATCAGTGCTTCTTTGTTCTCTTTGTGTCTCTGCTCTGTTCTCTCTAACCCCCAGTCGGTCGTGGCAGATGGCCGCTCACACTGAGCCTGGTTCTGCTGGAGGTTTCTTCCTAATAAAAGGGAGTTTTTCCTCTCCACTGTCGCTACATGCATGCTCAGTATGAGGGATTGCTGCAAAGTCAACGCCAGTGACTGTCCACTGTCTCTACATGCTCATCCAGGAGGAGTGAATGCTGCAAGTCCCTGACTGGATGCAATCTGCTGGGTTTCCTTAGACAGAAAAACTTTTTATCCAATTTGAATAAATAACTAACTCTGACTGCACTGTTCAATGGTTAGGACTAATTGAAATGTATGTACCTGACTGTTGTGAAGTGCCTTGAGACGACATGTGTTGTGAATTGGCGCTATATAAATAAACTGAATTGAATTGAATTAAACAGAACTTACAGATGTAGTATGCAGATAACAAGGCAGATGATAACCTTGACCAAATGTAGCAATGACTTCTCAGAGCTTGGTTGTAACGTTCCTGTTCACTTGAAAACCAGGAGTGCTCTACAAGACTACAACTGGAAAAGATAATCTGAACAGTTATTTGCAAGTAAAAACCCAGAGTTTTTTTTTTTTTTTACTGAATCATTGATTTTGGAAAATGTCATTTATAATCAAGCCTGCAAAATCTAAAAGCAACATTCTGTGTTCAAGGTTAGTTATTATCTAGCCATGCTCATGCATTGTTGGAAAAAAAATAGATTCTGCACACATTACAGCTGCATGTTTGCAGCGAAAAATGAGCCAGACACCTAATTGGTTGAGAAATTATAAAGTATTTCCAAAGTTCTTGAGAATTCATGAAGAATTTTATTGTACATCATTAGGTGCTGAAATCTTCATCGTTCAAACCTTTTTTAGACTATGTTAACCCGCCCCCAAAGAAAAAAAATAAATGGATGCATTTCAACACACAGATGCAACTGAAAAAAGTAATAATCTATTGTTTGCTATTTGCAACGTAAACTTTTTTTACTGTAATGCTTTCCTTGTCATATTCTTCTGCAAATAAACTGTACGTTTTGTTTCCTGTTTTTTCCTAAGCAGAATCTTTAACATTTTTACGTCGTCATTATTTTGTTCCACCTAAAGGTAAAAGGCAAAAGCAGGAAGAAAAAACAGCTCACAGTAACAGTCTTCCTGTGGATCAGCTATTAGCAGAAATGCTAATAGCTGAAAAAAGCAGAGCCCCAGCATTCCAAGGATTTCTGAATAAATGGACTTTAAGGGCTATGAATTCTCATCTCAGTGCTACATCAGAGAGAATAGGATAGTGGCAGAAAGGAGAGAGAGGTGCATGAATTCTCCCTACTGTCGATTTACCACTCTCCAGCCTGCCTTAGCTAAGGGCTTTGCTGGATGGGGATCCAGCCAGAACTGTGCAATGGAATTAATGGTAATACCCAGGCAGGTGGAGCTCAGCTCTACTCTGGCACAGCAGCGATGGAGAGTCTCTGAGGGTAGTGGCAGGGTATCTATTTTTGTGTGTGTGCCTTTCTCAGGACTTGCTTCCAGAGCACAGAAGAAGGCACTGTGAAATGTGTGGTCACTCTTGGTGGGAACAGTCCTTAAAGTCTCAATGTGCCTAATGGCAGACATGAATCTGGATCTTATTTTCAGCTGTCGTAGTCCGCGGTGGAAGAGGCTGAGGGCGGGCCGTTGCCTCTTATGCCTGTTACCAGGTCCAGTCACCAATGCCACACTTCACGTAGGAGATTTACCTTCTGCACTAGTCCTTTATTTACATACCCAGCTTTATCTAACAACAGCAGGTAAGTGAATGAAAGCTTGCACTCCATTTTACAGTGCAATAATGGCCTCTGTAAAATTGAGTCTTGATTGTGGGCTGTTGTAAATCACTGCAGTTTGGCCCACACTCTTGTACTGCTAGAGGGAGTGTAGTGCAGAATTTGAATGCTCTTAGGGGTGCCCAGGACTTGACTGGTGCTCAAACAGACAGACGGACACATAAAGGGCACATATTCAGTTACATACAGAAAAATGCAGAGTCTCAGAAACATGTAAACACATACAAAATGAAATTATATTCCTCTGTAAAGAATTTAATTATGGTCGTACGTTTGTCTGCTTTAAATGTTTTGTTGGCTGCCCTGTAGATTTTTTTATTGTTAATGTATACATTACTCATTCATTATATATGCTTTATTTCTTTGGCAATGGACAAAATCCTTTATTGTTCTTCAATTTATCTGGATTAAAACTGAAGAACGTGCCTGGAGGGTTTTAACAGGAAGGAAGGCCATTCCAATATGTTGGATGAAAGGAGGATATTAGCCCAAGATAGACGCATGGCCAAGTGAGGCGGCATGGTAATGCTGGGATGAACGGGGTGAGAGATAGAAGGGGTTACGCAGAGAAACCAGACAAGGCAACGACTCCCTCAGCTGAATGAGAATTTGTGGATAAGAGGTACGTCCGCCAGAGAGTTAGAGGAGGAGTTTGGCTTGTGTTCTGATTGTTCTTCTTCAACAGGAATACAAATGTCTCATTTTTCATCAGTAATACATGAAGTAAAATTACTAGAAACTGCGATGGTGCTATTATCAGCCATAAAAGAATGGCTCCTTGTGAGACCAAAAAGTGGAGAGAGAACATAGAGCAGGAAAAATAAGGACTGAAGACATATTTTTTCTCTATTTTCTCTATTTTTAGTAAATGTATTAATAAATGTCTCTTAACAAAAAAAGCACAGATGTTGGTAATACTCCAATTAATCCAGACAAATAAGTCAATACATTTTGTGTGGTAAAATCGAGTTACAAAAGAAATAAGTATTTATCAGATTTATTTAAATTTATTAAATACTTATTAGAAAAGCCATTTTTGGTAGTGACAGTTTTAAAGACTCTCGTATTGAGAAAGAAGACACTTACATTGCTCAGATGAGATTCTGACCCATTTTTCTATCTTCAAATCTTGAACGTCCTGCGGGTCCCAAAGATCTTCATTACCTAGATTTTCAGCTGTATTCAAGTTGGGTGATGGCCTTTCTAGCTCAAAAATTTACCCTTTTTACATCTTGACCAGACTATATTCTCCCAGCATTTTAGTAGCCTTTCTAAATGTTCTGCGGCAAACATTGTGGTTGAGCACATTACTCATTGTTTTAATGGAAAAGCCTGCCAATTACAGGTATCTTGCGAAGCTCTATGTGAAGGGCTGTTTGCTCTTGGACAGCTCTTCTAATTATTCTCCTGACTCCTTTGCCAAAAATATTGAGATGAGCACCTGGTTGTGGCTGATTTATTTTGAAATTGTGTTTTACTTCACCTCTTGATTATGACCTAAATGGTGCTCACTAAAAGTTTGGAAATATGTATGTACATGGTTTCATCAGTATGTTTTAAAACAAAACGCTTGTGAGGGGGTGGTTGGTAGGAGTGGGGTGAAGTACCTGACACTGAAAGCCATGGAACAATTTCAAATGTGATTATTTCTGGATATTTAAATCATTAGGGTTAAATTTACCCCAAAGATAAAATACATAAATTCAAAATAAAAGGAGGGAAGAGTTTTTTTGCCTTTACTCGTCATGACAGTGTGGTGCAATACCTTGGTGAAGGCAAACCTTTTGTACATTAATTAGCTCTAAACTACCTGAATAATTTGCACTGATTGAAATAACAATTGCTTTTTAAACCCTGACAGACTCCAGCTGATTTCATGTTTTTTATGCAATTTTGCGGCTCCTGTTGTCCAAGTAATTAATACTTATTTCCTGTGTCAAACTTTTTTACACATTGAACATTTCAAAAATTTACAATATCATGAAAAATTTAAATATTTACTGTCACTCGTTTCAGAAAGTGAAACTCATTTAGATTCATTCACGCATAGAGTGAAACATTTTAAGCCTTTATTTCTTGTAATTTTAAACATTATGTCTTACAGATAATTAAAATCCAAAATTCAGTGTTCATTGTCAACAAATAAGATCAATAAAACTGGATATTTTAAACAGCAATGTCAGGCTTCTGGAGAATATGTGAATTTCTATGTACTCAGGTATGTACTTGGTTGGGCCTCCTTTTGCATAAATTACTGCATCAGTGTGCCATGGCATGGAGGAGATTGACCTGTAGTTATTCTGTGGTCATCTGCATTGTTGTGTCTGGTGTCTCTCTTTTCCTATTGACAATACTCTATGGGGTTTGGGTAAGGCCAGTTTACTAGCCACTCAAGCACAGTAACACCATGGTCACTGAACCAGCTTTTGGTACCTTTAGCAGTGTAGGCAGGTGCCAAGACCTTCTAGAAAATTAAATCAGCAATTCTCTAAATTTTGTCTGCAAAAGGATGGATAAGGTGCTCTAAAATTTCCTGGTTGATGGCTGCATTGACTGTGGACTTTAGAAAACAAAGTGGACCAATACCAGCAGATGACATGGGACCCAAATCATCACTAACTGTGGAAACTTCCCACTGGACTTCATGCAGTGAGAATTCTGTGCCTCTCCTCTCTTCCTGCAGACTCCGAGGGCTTGATTTAAAAATGAAATACAAACTTTACTTTAATCTCAAGAGAAGACTTTGGACCACCGAGCAACAGTTTAGTTTTTTTTTCTCCTTAGCCCAGGTAAGACATTTCTGACACCTTCTCTGGTTCAGGAGTGGTCTGACACAAGGAATGTAAAGTGTAGCACATGTGTAGGATTTGTCTATGAGTAGTGGCTCTTGATGTGCTGACTCCAGCCTCAGTCCAATCCCTGTGAAGCCCCCCCAAATTCTTGAATAGATTTGCTTGACAATCCTCTTAAGGCAGCAGTGATCCCTGTTGCTCTACTACACCTTTTCCTTCCACTCAACATATCATGACACAGTAGTATGTACTATTTAGTTGAGACACTGAATGCTATGTCTTCATTATCTCTAAGCCATCATCTTCAAAATTAAAACAAATAAAGGCTTGAAATATTTCACTCTATGTGTAATGAATCTGTATAATAAATAAGATTCACTTTCTGCAACGAATGACAAAAGTATTGAACCTTTTCACGATTTAACTTTTTTTTTTAGCTGTTGTTATGATGTAATTGATAGGCTGATTTGTTTTATCTTATTTGTATGTGTGAGCTACTTGGCTTGTTCTTGACATCTGGTGTGAATTTCGTGTCGATAGCATTACAATGATATTATAGAGACAGACACAAGTGGTATATTTTCAGTATTTATTTTTCCCACTGTACTAGGATTGTGTGGTTTATGGTGTGCCATTTTTTTCACCAAAATAAAATTATGGAAGAATAGAGGAGTATCCCACCTAATGCAATATCAGCTACACACAATCACCAGAACAATAAAAATCTTCATTTTAGCAAATCATGGCCAACTCTGACACTCATGCATTAGTTACAGTTCTGCAGCAAAGATGCTTCTGGGACTATCTTGTGTGTCTTCGACAATGCTCTGCAAACAGCATTAGTTGCGCTCGGTAAAGAATAGACTTGTCACATTTTCAGTGAGGCTACTCTAGCACAACAGCTTGGAGACCAAGCCACTGTGTATGCATGCAAAGACTTGCCAGACAAAGGGATTGGCTCTTGTCAGCAATTTTAAACATACAAAGGGGGCTACATACAGACACATGTGAGCCCACTTGAAGGAGGACAGAGCTGCACATGCGTGAGCTGTGTATGTACAGAGAGACAGGTCGAAAATCAAGGCAGTTTGGCTGCAGTTGCAACAGCTAGCCCTGGGCATGAATAAAGAGACACCTGTGTGTCAAAGTGGTGCCATGGCAACACTTCCTGATATGTGATCCAGGCCAGCAGGAGGCTTCTTTTTGAAAGAGCAACCTATTGGCAAGAAGGAAGGACCTTCCTGACAAACCCTTGAACATCTGGAGGAAACACCATTAATTTACAGTATCAGGTTCTCTTCCTCTCCCATTTTCAATTGAAAGCAATTATAAACAGAACATGGAAAGCATCAACAAACCCAAGCCTGCCAATTTTCAAGATAAGTAAAAGAATATACTCAATCACCTGTTTTAGTTTGTGTAGGAAATTAAAAAGTTCTAGTGGCCTAAACATGTACTGAAACACCTCAGAGATACAATAAAATATTGTATGGGTGCATCTTAATAAATTAGAATATCATTAAAATGTATTTGTGTCACTAATTCAATTTAAAAAGTGAAATATATCTATTCATAATACACAAATTGTTGTACCTCCAGCTTTCATTTCTAATAATATTGATGGTTTTCACTTACAGCGAGTTCACACCCAAGATTCTGTTTCTCAGAAAATGTGAATATTTCACAAGACAATAAAAAAATGATTCTTCCCCAAATTCTTGAATAGACTTTGCTTCACAATCTTCTCAAGGCTGTTGTTATTTCTGTTGCCTTTTTCCACACTTTTTCCTTCCACTCAGCTTTCCACTAATATGCCTGGATGCAGCACTCTGTGAACAGCCAGCTTCTGTAGCAATGACATTTTGTGGCTTACCCTCTTTTGAAGCGTGTCAATTATTATCTGCTTAACAGTTTTCCCTATACTATGGAAGCCATAACATGGCCATAACATTTCTGCACGTATGACACATGGGTCATGTGAAATATACAAATTCTCTGAAAGACTACATTTTGGTGTAATCTGTAATCATTAAAATTCACAGATAAATGCTTGAAATATATCACTCTATGTGTGATGAATCGATATTAGTTAAACATTTTTGAATTGAAATACTGAAATAAATGAACCTTTTGACATTTTTATTTACGTAGATGCAACTTTACAAGTGTGTCATTATTACTGGAACCAAGTGCAAATCAAGGATTTTGTGATTATACAAATCATCAGATTTCCATCACCTGCCCTGCAGTGGCAACATTAGTGAAGGGCTGGGGTATATCAAGGGTTTTGATTTAGATTCAGAGACTTAAGCTGTTTCTGTTGCAGCACAAGAGCTGTCTCTCACTTTAATCTCGGCAGCGATCCACCCTGAGCCAGGAATATCCCAAGATAAATATGGAAAGAGAACAATGCGATTGCTGAGCAGCAACTTCCCATTTTCTACACCTCTCATCTCTAATCCTCTTCAGTATCGCTCCTGAACTGCCGCTCCTCATTTGAATGAGCAAGCAGACCTGGGGAACAGTGTGATATTACACTGCTGCATCTCTTTCCTTTGCTATTATCACCGCCAGCACCCAATTTTTGGCCACACCTTAACAAAGGGCTTTAACTGCTAACCCTGCCCATTTAATATCACCTGCTGCACTCAATACATGAAATTTTAACATGAGTCAAGGTAGGGTTTAGTTATCTTGACAAATACTGGATGTTATCGGTCTCAAAAGTCAAAAACTCTCCTCATCCATCCCCTGCATATAGATCCTTGATAACAAGAGCCACCACATTCACTCACATGCAATCTTTGTGAAAATACTGCTCTACAGATGGTGATGAGACATGGGTGCTTGATGAGTGCATTTGCAATAAAAAAAAAAAAAAATCCATTAAAGTATTATAAAACAGTGACATTTTGTTTTCAAAAGAAATCATGCACCGTCTTTGTTCACCATGGAAAATACCTTCATCTTCGTCACCGTCGTTTTCCGACAAATCTTCGCCCTGTTTTTTTGCATGGGCCCCTGTTGTTGAAGCAGGGAGAGAAACATAGAGACGTACAAAGAAATTCAAAATAGCATGTTTGGCAAAAAAGACAAATGGGGGAAGGAGGCATGTCATTGAGAGCAGCATTTAAAAATGCATGGGAATAGAACAATGTTCATTTAAATACGATCCAAAGGCACAATTTCAGAATTATATTCAAAACACATAACTATAACAGAAACATAAATCATTCCTTTTGGATGCAATTTCAAAGAGTTAAACTGAGTCATGTAAGAACACAGCTTTTAAAACTTGATTTATGCAAAACTAACCTGTTAATGTAGCATATTCAAAGTCATACAACACTGACATTTTCAGAAAACACTTAAAGAATGATCGGGGGAGGAAAATTCAAGCTACTGTCCTTTAGGATTGTTACAAAAAAAGAAGATAAACATTAATTCTAACGTTTTTGATATTCTTTGGAGGATTTTTCTGTATTTTTATGTTAAATTTAGATTTCTCTCTTTTAGTATATGATATTTTCCAGCTACAGAGATAAAGAAAACTATCCAAATTATGTGATGTGTTGAAATGTAACAATGTTTAAGAATGTTGCACACACATTACCAGCACATGCTATTTCTCTAGGAAAAGTTTGTTTTTTTTGGTTCCTTGTACTATGATGTGAGGGTTTTTTCTGTGTTCATTAGAGATAAGGGTGGTCAGAGCTGACATGAATGACATAACTACATCAATGCTTTTTCCTGCTAATTCGTCCCTCAGATAACAGGCTGGATTGCAGGTACATGTACATATAAAGCCTGTTAACTACAAGTAAGGGACTGGTGTGTTTTTGTCTTTGACTAGCGTCTTTGAATCCATCTGGATGTGCTTGCTTTGCTGGTTGCTAACATCCTTCTATCCAGATAACAAAGTGTTGGGTCTGCTGTGAAACAATGTCCTAATGCTGCAGTGAAAATCTGATTTAAAACCTGTTGGTAATGAAAGCGAAGTTGGCTACACTCACTCTTTGGCCTATATTAGCAGTTTGTTACCATGAAGACTGGATGTTGGCTGGTTAAGCGACAAGGGCTAAAAACTTGGAATAGAAGTTAAAACTTATCTTTTGGATAAGAATGTGTGGAACATCTAATATCAAAAAAGAAACATTATTTAACTGTGAGAAATTGAACGTTTCCCTTCGTTTGTAATGGAGGCTGGACCTGGGTTCTAATTAAGAGAGCTTTTAGAAGAATGTTCTTTCTGAATGGAAAATGGTTTGACCTTTTATTTTTATGTTTTAAGAACCTTATGTATTGTATATTTGCTGCAGCACAATTCTAATCTAAAAGATTTGCATTGTTAAATTTGGTTTCAAAGATTTCATTTCAGCTCATAATTATTTTGTTTTCAGATTCCCATGTACCCGGTGGAGTTTGAGCACTGCTGTGTAAATTGTCACACCCCCGTTCATATCATCTTCGCATTGGACTATGATAAAGGAGGCCCCTTGAGGAAAAAAGGAAAAAGGACACTAAGGAAATACAGAAAAGGTGATGCTAACGATGCAACGACACCCAATTTACATAAGAACCCCCGTTTTCGACTATGACCTGAACAAGGCCCCTGATTTTAATGCTTGGATAACATGTATAATTTTTAACTAAGAGGAGATAGTAAGGCTTTAACTGCCATTTTTGTTGCAACGTGGGGGTTTCTGTTAATTTAGGAAGGTAAGATGAATGTATTTTTGGTTTTCAGTTTTTTTATCAGGTAAATTTTTTTCCTAAAAGGGAGATCTGTTTTGGTGGTTATTTTGCCTAGGTTAACCCTGAAGTTACAACAATCTCCTTTTTGCGGACAACTTAAGCTTTGATACTAGGTACATTAATTGGTTTCATTTTCTTTAATTTTTTAGAGTTTTGATGGTTTAGAAGGAAATATGTGGAGCAGTTAAAACGGACGTGAAAGTGGACACAAACAGGAATCGGACTGGGGAGACATCAAGAATACAATCAAATACGGACTATGGATGTTTAATTAGACATGTGGTACTTCAATGTCATGGCTTAGCAAGATACTGGTCAGTATTCTCTGTCTTCTCAGGATGACACCAATCCAGACACTGGCTATACAAGTAACCTTTTTGGGCATTGGACTCAGAGACCTATGGACACATGAAGACTTTGTGGGACCCTGAACCAGGATAAATGCGATGGCAGAACAATAAAGTTGAAAAGAACCAATCTAAGAGACTAAAGAATGTTCCAGGAAGACCAAGGACAGAGACTGCCCTGTTTTGCTGCTGAGAATTTAACTGATGTTTTTCTATTTTCTGTTATAACTTTAAGTTTGTCTTTATGTCGTTTCAATGTTCTGAATTGTTTCAAGCTGCTTATGCACTAGAATGGGAGCATCCATTCTTGTGATATTCAGCTCCAGAGTTTCAACATGGTCAATGTTTTCTGTTACATATATTGTGGTGAATAGGAATGATGAACCAGGACCTGATTGGCATGAAAGGTCCTTTAAATAGATAATAATGATATGTATTAGATTCAAAAGAGATCTCTTGTTCAGATCGGCCGAGAATGAGATTTCTCTGAGGCCTCCAGATGTTTTTTCCTGCCTTTTAGGACGGGTAGGTTTTTCGACTGAAGGTCCTAAGCTGTTCTGAAGGTTCCCTTCATCAACACATAGTTTGTGAGTTTGACAGACAGGGATGTTTGTCCATGGGTGAGTTGATGAGATGTGTTCCTGAAGGAGACTTTTGGGAAAGGCTACAGAGTAGCCGGATTTGGTCTAATTAGTGAATAGGTTTAGTTTATCATAGTCTAACACAGATAAAATAATGTGCGCATAGGAACTTTAAATAGGATCTTAATTAATTTGTTGAACCCGAAATTTCAGACCTAAACAAGAACAATCATTTAGAGTTCCTTATTAATTTTGTACATAAAGTATCTTCACTACCTTCCATAATCGTTCACATTTTTATTCATTTTAATCACTTAAATACATCACATATATTCACAGGATATTTACAATATGAATATAAGACCTCTCTCAGCTGTTAATTAGCTTAAAACCTAATTAGGGGGGATATGTGGAGGCATAGAGCTGTGTTTGATTAGATTAAAAGTGTTGTTATTGTGTTTACCATTACAAGATGAATTCTGTGAAGAATTGTTCACTCTGAGTAAACATGCAAAGCTTTCTGCAAAGCTTATGAAACAGAATACACTAGGGAAAAGGTCTTGGCATGAGGAATGACTGATGGACTTGTTATTGTAGAAGCAAACTTGTAGGCTGGATAGAAATAGTCCAGCTGGAAAGAATTATGATATCCTGAATCCGGCCAGGTCGCTTTGACATTAAAGTTCATCGGTCCAGATAAGTGATGGAATTGTTATTGTAAACTGTCACGTAGGCCAATCTGATCATTTCCAGATGTTTAGCTGGACATCTATTCTTCTAACTGTGCTTGAGAATCAGTGTTGTGAGTGCCAAAATGTGCGTAAGTGAAAGGGTAAATCTGATTGGTCAAAAAGTCTCACATACACAACTATGATATGACTGTGTATATATATCTTGACTCATGAAAGGGATACTTGGGGATTCTTTGGGATTTTGAATGAAGATGTATTCAGAGATGTTTTCTGAATAAAAGGTCCCCTGCATTGGCTCTTGAGAGGAAACCAGTTGTCTCTTCATCATTTTTAAATTAGTAAACTTCCTTCTCCCAAAATATATATTTAAATTATTTTAGATTGTGTGAGATTTGTGTTATGTAATCTTATATTGACCGACATCTTTCTTCTGACAGGGAGTAGTATCAACATTTTGGCGTGGCCAGGCTAGATTCTCGAGTTGAATCCAACAGAGAATCAGTGGAGGGAGAGGATTAGGGTGATGGAAAGGTGTTCCAATCTCAAAAGCTTGGAGCTTATCACCAAAGAAAAATCACCAGTGGAAACATGAAAAGAAGGATTTAATTGCTATAATACCAATACAGATTTTTCCATTTATTACTGAGAAAGGTATAAAAACTTTTGACATGCTATTTTTAATAAAATGTATATTTTTCTATTTCAAAATTGATACTGCTTTTACATTTTTCTATTGGATTTTGAGAGGTGTCAGTCTCATTCACTATCAAAAACAAACATATTGGTTAAATGAAAACCATTTTAAATCTGCATGGTGTTTGAATAATTTTGAGCTTAACTATAGATCTGAATAAATGAAAAAGTGGTCTGGCTTATCTGTTACCTATTGATTTGATATCTTTTCATTGCTATCATTCACACCAGGTCTTTCTAGCCTGTTCAGCAAATAACATTTTGACCATGCAGTAATGAATAGTCTAATTTTGGCTTAGACTGAGGTGTCCTGGATTGTCACCCAACTAGCGATCAGAAATACAATAGTCCTTTTAGGTCTTTTGGGTTGTAGGGAGGAAGTTAACCCTTGAAAAATGTAACCAGATGCCATTAGATTGGTATCTTGAGAGGCAAGATATACCCTTTAGATAGAATACTTTTTGCAGTGTTTATCCAAGTTGTTCTCTTGTTTGGTAGTCAGGATACTAGGGGAGTGCTGTTTCCATGTAAGGATATGACAGATTTGTTTGTGTTGTTTGCAAGTGTCCAAGATAAATTCATTTAACACTAGGACTCCCAGAATTCTAACACTACTAGAACTCCCAAGCCCGTCAATTTGACGGCGAGCATTCTGGATGCGAGGGCGGTGATGATGTCATCGCATTAACGCTATAAAATGTTGGGGTTTTGACAAATTTTTAATAATATTAAATTTTAAAACCCCAAAAACCTATTATGTTTTATTATTATTTATAAACACCGTACGGGAAAAAAAATACAGAGTAGTGGGTACAGTTTAAAAAAAAGCCTTTTACTAATTCTGACCAAAAGTGGAAAAGCTTTCCATGTTCCGCCCCCTGTCACTTCGGGGACAAAAATAGTGCTAAAAATCATACAGTTCATCCACTTCATGTCCGAGCAGGAATCATCTCCTAAAAACTCTGCGAGCCTCAGCCACACTGCAGCCGTGAATGCGGGTTAGCATTTCGGCATCCACTACGCAGAGGAAGGTCTGGGCATCTTGGTTTTCGGGCCCCTGTCAACCGCGTTCTGGCTCTGACGCCTTTTTTTCCCTCCCCTACCACTGTCCCCCCAGCGCCACCCTTTTCCATCTCCTCCTCCTTCCCAGGGGCGCTCGTCTTGCGATGAAAACGTTTAAAGTGCAGAAAAGATTTTTGTTACTGGGCTACCTATATCTAGGCCCAAACTTATTGTTTATTTCATGTTCATTATCAGTAACCCTTATTTGTAGTTTCTCTCCTGCCAGGGCGGGATTGCTGGGTTTATAGCTAGACACTGGGCCCCGGCTCGCCCTGTCTCTGAACTTGCGCTGACTGTGGCACTGTTGTGTAGTTTATTTTTAAATTAGTTCACTGATCTGTAAACTATAGCCTAATAGATAATATCGTTACATGGGCTGGCTTTTACTACCTTAAATAATGCGTCACAACCTCCTGCTAATGGGACGATTTGGTTTTTTAGCCGGGGGGAGGCTCACTCTGTGACCCGCTGTCAGTGGAACTGAATGATGGAAAAGAGCCCCCCCGAATCCTCTGGCCCCAGAATCACGATCATCTAATTTTTGAAGCATTTCCAATGTCTCCTGAGCAGAAAATATCCTTCTAGAAGCCATGTAGGATGCCCCAAAAACTCCTTCTCAGACGGCGTTCTAGAGGGGGGTTGCTAGGCAACGCTCGCGCGGGGGGGGAAAAAAATACTCAGCCCGCGGGAAAAAAATATCAATGTAAATAATAGGGCCCCTTTCAAATAGGGGCTGTGGTATGGAAATCTGTGTTTTTTTTTTTTTTATTTGGTTTTTGGTTTTTAAGTGTTTTTCTAAGAGCGTTAGAGGTAGAAAAAATTAGATCTTTTATTTATTTTTGTTATTTTAAAAAAAAGAGACATAGGAAAAGACAAGACACAGGTTTAGAAAAAGTCAGGATGCCAGGAAAAGATAAGAGTTTTAATAAACCAAAGTTATGGCATGTCAAACTTTCAAAACCCCGGGAGTTCAAGTGTTAAACACGGTGATGGGGTGAGTTATAAGATGAGCAACATTGATTTAACATGTCACTGGCCATCATGCAGTGATGTTATAAATGTCGTCCTTGTTTTATGGGCTATAATAATGAAAAGCCTACCCCATGGGGGATTACTGGGTCTTTTCTTCCCTCATTATTTAGAACTAGTAATGATTCTTTGTTGCCTAACACCAGCAGCCAAAAGGCTTCAGAATATCAATATCAGTTAGTGAGTTGACTGATCTGTTAATCCATCTATGCAACAGTCTATCATCTTCTGACAGGACTAGAAAGAATTGTTATTTTTGGAGATGACCTTTTATCCAACACCCTGTCAGTTTGTATTTTCCACTTGAACAGCGCTTAATATAGTAGATCGTAATGCTGTCGGTGACTTTAGGCTTTTCTCCAATGTATTCTCTGCAATAGGAAAAATACGAATCAATATATTTTACAGGCTTATTGGCAAAAAGCTTGTGGTAATCCTTTCATTATTACAATATGTCTTTGTGGAATAATGTTTTATTAGCAGAGTTGAGCTTGACCCTTTGCTGAAGCTTAAGTCACTGACGCTACTATCAATTAAATTATAATTGAAAACAGTTTTCTCTGGGAATCTCTGCTCTCTCTGTTTGACTGAAAATATTTCCACCGCTACCTTTGAAATTATGAACTTATACTTGAACACATTTAATATCTCTAGGATTCATAATCAGTAGGGATGACCTGATTGACCACAAAAAGGGTGTTCAGTGGAATCATTAAATGACTATGACAGTTTTCTTTCCTAATGCTCAGCTTTTACATATTACCTTGTATACAAGCAGCACATTCGCGGACTTTGTTCTGTAATGCTGCCTCATTTCATTTTATCCACTGCCAATCTTACAATTATAAAGGACCATATGTGTGTAGCTTATCTGCTGCATGTTTGGTAATATATTTTCTTAATGTGTATATGAATCTTCATATAATCACTCCTGATTCTCTCCTCTATATTCTGACTTGTCTTCTGCTTTCCTAACTGATACTGTAGGTGCAATACGCTGTAATGCATAATGTAAAAGGCAGAGTGCCATGACATTTACTCACTTAATTGTCTGAAGTAAAGGTACATTTTTTCTTTGATTCCATGGCAACTACAATGACCTTGTTAAGTGTGTTCATCAGTTTTGCATTACCATGAATAATGCAATTTGGGATGCGATATGAGCTACAGCTGCAAAACCCAGCATTCGACAACACTGGGCTAAATACATCCCCTTTGTCAGCAATAAGAGATTGCAAAGCATTTATGTTATTAAGAGCCAGAGGATTTTCAAGTTGCGTCAGTTATTGAAAACGATAAAAGCTCAGAAATATTTTCTTGGCTGTATGGCAATGAATATGTTTCTATTTTTTTCATTTTCAAATTAATATAAAACCTAATTTTGGATTTGAAATAAATATGATTAACTTATTCCAGTTACAGCTTCACATAAGTAAATTAAAAGAAGTATAAAAAAGTGAATATACTGCTTTAATTTTGTTTGAGTTTGAGGTTTTCGATGGAACTGAGATCAGGGCTTTTGATTGTCTCTCCAACACATTGACCTGGTTGTGCCTAAGCTACTTTATAACTGCTTTGCTGTAGATACCCAGCTCTTTCTGTCATTCTGCACCTGATTACCAGCACAAATCTCAGACTGTCTCTCTGACCTACTGACACGGATGAAAGACCATCATCTCCAAATAAGCATGGTCTGCTTGTCTTCCCAGCCAACATGACCAGGCTTTACAATATCTCCATCAAATATCTGCAATCCATATCTCTTGCCCCATTAAAGGTAGCTAGAAACTTGGGTGTCACAATTAATGACCAGATAACCTTTAAAGATCATGTTGCCTCTATCGCTTGATCATGCAGCTTCGCAATGTTAAACCTGAGACAAAAACAGGCTGTGCACAACTCAACATCCGTCTCCTGCTACAGTCTATGGTCATTTCCTGTCGTAAATAGTAACACCCTCCTATCTGGGCTCCTAACCTGTGCTGTGAAACCTCTGCAGATAGTCCAGAACATGGCAGCACATCTGGTCTTCAATCTGCCAAAAACAAGCACAAGTAATCCCTCTGTTCATTGAGTTCCAATGGCTACCTTTAACTGCCTGCATCAAATTCAAGTCACTGATGTTAGCCTACAAAGTGCCTAATGGACAGCTCCCAACTACTTGAATGCTCTTGCAAAGGCTTATGTCACGACTTGGTCACACTAGTCATCAGGGGTGTGTCGGCTAGCAGTGCCTACACCACACTCACAACAATGCAGTCTCTTTTCCTGTATTGTTCCACAGTAGTGGAATGACCTACAAAGTTCTACCAAAACAAAGGCATCCCATCTATCTTCAAGAAACTCTTAAAAGACACAGCTCTTCTGAGAGCAACTCTAGCACCTATCATGTTTTTCCATAAGCCCTCTGTCTGCATTCCCTTTATTCCTGCACTCTGTTTCTACACCGTCATCTCTTTCACCTCTGATAGAGTCTGACCAGTGGCCTTTCGTCTAAGCAGCATTACTAATGTAACTAATTTGACGGTATGATTAGGATCATTGACTTGAAATAGTGTTCTCAGGCTTGTAACCTTGCCCCTTTTTCCACCAAATGTAAAATGTTTATTATAGGCAAACACTTTAAGCCCCTCCACAAGCTTTTTTGTTTATGTTCTGGGTTGGATACCTGTCGTTCACTTCAAAACACTGTTGTCTCAGAACCACAGAACCCTTCTGCATGAACACAGAGTGAACACAGAGTGGCTGGATATTCCCATGGTGTCTATACTTGGATTGTAATTGTTTACACAGATAATGTGACACCTTCAGGCGTCTGGAAATTGTTCCCATGGATGAACCAGAGTTGCAGAGGCCCACATTTTTATTTCAAACATCTTGGCTGATTCCTTTTGCTTTCTCCCTGATGTCACACAAGGAATCAGTATTTTTAATGTGGGCCCCAAAAAACATCCACAGCTGGGCAACCCATTAACTCAACTGTTGTGAAGCTTTTGAAGCATGGCAGCCTTTTACACCTTACATTATGATGACCTATTATTCTGACATTTAGTAAGTAGAAATAATTGTGGCATTCCTAACTGACCTAAAACAGGAAAGGTTTAGTTAATATCTGTCAGTAAAAGAAAAGGTTTGTGTGTTTTAGGAAATATTCTAAGAAAACCTTCAAATCCAGCCTTTCCCAGTGTTTTTTTTTTCTCCTAAAATTTTCTCCTAAAATTTTGAAAGTTAATGCTTAAATTACCTATGTGTCAGCCTTGTGTTTGGCATGCTTGTGAACCAAACGGATGCAACATTGTCTAAAACCTGTAAACAAGCAGAATGTCTGTATGTTGAAATAAAGTGTGGAAGTCTATACCTCAATATGCAAGTTTAAAAACATAGTACATAATGCAGCACCACACAAAACACCATAGAGATTTTAGATAAACCAGACCCTATGATTAAGCTCTACTTATTCAAAAGATTATGGTGTCTCACTCAGTTAAAGCTTGATGTTGACATTGTTTGAAAGAGATTAGGTATGTAGCTGGTTCTACAATGAGTTGTAAGCAATACAAGTAAAAGCTGTCTGCAACTTATCAGCTACTTCCTTTGCTACTGATGGTAATGGTAGTTTGAATACAAAAATAATAAATATAAAATGTGAACTTTATTGTGTATTTTGTTCCTTTTTAGATATTTTACTTTGATGCAGCATTTTTTTTCAGGCGGTTTTTATTTTATATTTCAGTTTTCGAATCTAAGTGAGACTTCACAGCAAAGGTATAAAATGAACAGTGATTCTTGTATACTGTTATAGCAAGTGGAAGATTTCTGGAGTGTCCAAGGTCACATTTTTATCTATTTTACACAAGTTAGTTTTTAATTTTACAACAATTACTTGTGTATATAAATACTCATTATGTTTTGTAGTATTGCACAGAATGCATGTGCGACAATGCAGCGCTTTGATGATGTTAAATATAGCTGTTGCATTAGTCAGAACTAGGTATATATGTGTAAGGCCACAGTGAGGTGAATGGAAATGCTTTAAAGTGGTGCTAATACGTTAAAATGGATGTTTTAAATCATGCCAGACTAAATTCCATAGAGGTGATAAATCAATCAAGAACAACTTTGCTGTGCAGGAATTAAATGCCTCTGAGTTCTTAGATATTATGTCTCTCATTGTGCATTACATCCCCTGTTAGATGTTCTCTAAGTAAAACCTCTTAGTTTTATTTTACAGTGAGAACAAGTGGATTAAACAGCATTTGAAGGCCTGTCTTTTTGGTGCTTCAGTTATTAATTTTCCTGTATGTTTTTATTGCTTAGCATACCAAATTGTAGTGTCTTTTATGAAACAATGTTCTATCAACAGCATTTTATCTATAATATTATGTCGTGATCACAGGAATTCATTAAAAATTGGGTAATCAGGCAAATAGGTACAATTATTGCTGTGAGCCCAGCGTTACTGTAATGGCTAAACAATCAGTTTATTGAGTGATAGAGCTTCAGACAGGTATAGATTAGATGGCAGGTGTTGACAGGGAAGCTCTGCCACTTTGAATTTTGCTTTGAGCCTGTGTGTGTGTTCTTGTCAGAGAACCATGAACATGTGACATTTGTATATGAGTCAAGCAAGGTGAGCGAGTCAATATTTGACCTTGAATCTTTTAAAATGATGCAACAGTGGAAAAGTGTAACATTAAAATGAAATAAAGAGGGGTGAAGCTCTGGCACAGGCGGCCTTCAGGAGTCAAAATTTGCATCGCATAAAAAGCAGGTAGCATCTTGAATAACACCTATTGTTTATGTTCCTTTGACAGGATTAATAGAAAGCTGTCACATTTATCCGATCAGGAGCAAAGAAGTCACATTAGACGCACCTGCTTGTTGCATAAAGGGTATTGAAATGTAACATTTGTGCAGGATGAAATCTCAAGCCAAAAGCATTGTGGTAATTGGCTAAGGAATTTCATACGAATGAACCGAAGCATGCACACACACGTGAACTGACACACTCAAACACATAAATACATAGAGAGTGTCCTCAGACTCCAGAGACTTCTGGACTGAATCCACAATTCACTCAATACGTTGTGGAAGGGCTGAATGTTAACTGCCTCCCCTTTTGCTGCAAAAAGGTTCACTGACAATAGATGGGACCTGGAGTTAAATATCAGAAAGGTCAGAATGTGGAAAGAGACTTTGTGAAATGTTGCGGCCTTGACAATTCAGAGCAGTTATATTCAGTTTCTAATCCTCAGGTGGCCACTACCCTCTCTGCCCGGATTTGTTTCTTCCATTTAGTCTCTCGATCTTCTCTTTCTCTGTCTGTATGTCTGCCTTCCAGTCTTTATGTCTGTCTCCATCTCTCACAATCTGTCTCCCGGTGCAGTGGTTAAGGAACAGCTTGGGAAGGACACATGAGAGAGAATGATGGAGGATTCAGTTAAAAGGTTAAGGATTCAATAATCCTGCAGTAAAGGACAGCCAAAACTCACACTGCGTCACAGCAGATCCCAATATAAAAAAATAAGAAAATTCCTTACACTTGTAAGAATGCATCGGGAAACACGCTAAAGCATAATCAAAGGCAGAAAAATGGAAGACTACACACATGCAAGGTTGAATTTTGAGCAATGCATGATTTTTAAATATTCAAGAATCTTGTTTAGAAAATGTTTTACAATGAAAAAGAGTTCTTATGAGATCTTAAGGATTTACGCAAAGCATTTTTCGAGAAATGCTTTCTGACAAGGAACGTCTGCAGGGCATCTTTAACCTGTTATGTTTGCAGATGTAATGACAAATGCATTTATACAAATATATGATGTATGCCAAGGGACATGACAGGATTAATTATTAAGAGAATGTATATAGAATGGTACGTATTAGCATACCGTAACAGGAGCCTGTTACTCGTATCAAGGCATACTAAGATTTTAAAAATGTATGGTTTTAAAAGAGCTAAAAGTTTGTGATGTAACTGCTAGAATTTAAATTTCTTTTAATGGGATGATGTTGTGGAATTTACTTATCAAAGTGAGAGAGAAGTCAGCTCATTAATAGACAAAGTCCGGACTTGGGATGACAGAAAAGGAGNGCGTAATTTTTATTTCGGGAGGCTTAAACCCCTTCTCAGGCATCTAAAGTACTCCAACCCTACTCAGGATCAGTGCCCATAATTCAACAGTAAGACAGAACTCTTGGAAACAGCGCGTGGCGTAGCGGTAGAGCGCAGGACCCATATGCGTGGGACAGACTTCTAGGAAAATATTGAGTGGACTAACATCTTTTAGGTCATTTTTTTCAGAAGTGTGCATCCCATTACATCTGAGTAAAAGCATAAAAAAAAAAAACTTAAGCCCACTGTCAAACATGGCGGTGGTAGTTTGAAGGTCTGGGGCTGATTTGCACTTTCAAGATCTGAGAGATGTATCGTCACTGATAAAACTATTAATTCTGCTCTAACTGAAAATACCACCTCTAGTTTTACATCTCAAGCAAAGCTCCTCAGGTTGTGCAACAGGAAAATGATTTAAAGCACTTCAGCAAGTTCACCTTTGAACTAGTTACACAATTTAGTAATTGTGATGCTGTAGGCTCACAAACAGGCTGTTCATGCTAAAAAACCCTCCAGCGTAACTGAATTATGAGAATTCTGCAAAGAGTGGGCCAAAATTATTTCACATACTGCCAGCTTACTGGCCCTTATTAAAACACTTGAAGGCAGTCGTTTTCGTCAAGGGTGGGGAAAAAAAAAAAAAGGTTATTAGGTTTGAAGGGGAATTACTATTCACCACATAGGGTTTTGATAGGTTTTTATCTTTCCTTGAAGACTAAATTTCCCACAGGTAAAAAAATAAAAATAAAAAAATAGATGTCTATACATCTTAAAAAGCAATATAAATAATTTTACTTTTGCAACATCAAATCAAAACATATGCTACCTTTAGATCTCCATCTATACACACACAATGAATATTTCATTTCAATCGAGTCAACAAATTGCAAATGGTTTAAATAACATTTACTTGCACACGTCACACAATACACAAACAGAGACAATCATGGTGGTATAGATGAGAGGACAGCAGTGAAACCTTACTTATAATCGGCTGATAAACACTTTACAGCTGCATCTCTTGGTCCATACGCAACATGAACAGTCTACTGCGGTTCCACTCTTCAAAACGTCAGTTTTTCAAACATACCAGAAACACAACAACCAGAACACAAAGCAGGGAAATTCATTTAAAAAAAAGGAACACAAAAAACCTGACCACAGGTAGGAATAAAGAAAATATGCTCAGGACTCTTAAAAGAAATCAAGCTTCAACTATTTACACAGCAAATAACAGAAATGGAAAATGTAGATGGAAGCCAACACAGAGTAGGATGATTACCACAGAAAACAATGTTAAGGCTCAAGTATAGCTGCATTTATAGCAAAAGTCAGAGGTAATGGGTTTTCACAATCAACCTGTCAACCATAAATTACTTAAAGGAAAAAATGAGGACAGTTATGTTACCGACTAATCAGTGACTAGCTTCTATTAGTATGCCCCTAGACAGAATGACAAACTGCCTCCAATATTCATATTGGCTCACCAAGAGAGGTTTTCCAACCTCTGATGAGAGTGCAAAACTTCCATTTCCATCTACAGGTGGCCACATCCTCAAAAACTATAACAAGGTGGTGATGTTTGATTTTATGACAAAACAACCTCTCCCCCTCTGAAAAAAAAATAAAAATAAAGATTTGTGGAGAGATGAGTAAGAAATTAACTTTTACAGGTGAGAACAGGTTAGGACAGTGACCTTTGCCCTCCCAGGTGGACAACCAGTGCTGAAAACAGATTCAGAAGACATGTCGGAGCAAGAAGATGAACAACGTGAGAAGGGGTAAAGGGCCCCAAGAAAACATTTTCAGACTCAAAAAGCGATGTTTCATAATACATCAGGTACATACAACCTATCATTGGTGGATGGAAAGCTGCATGTTGAGCAAAGAAAAACCTGCCTGAAACAAGTTTTACAGTAAAATACACAACCATGTGGTAGGGAAAAAAACAAATTCAACTCTTCACAATATTTAAAAAGGCCATTAAACAAGCCTTTGAGATAAAACTTGTTCTGAATGCTTCGCACGTCCCTTTAGAAAGTGTGGACAGTACCACAGCCAAATGTTCTAGAGGCAGCACTGTTAACTAGCCAAAACAACCTGTAGCTAGCACACTCACACTCGCTACTTATTTTTTTTCCTCACAAGTTAAACATAAAATAAAATTAAAAAAGGTAATTTACAAAATGGTAAATGAAAATCACACTTACATGGAGCAGTGAAGAACAAAAAAAAAAAAAAAAAATCCACACACCATAAAGAGTTCCCACTGTCCACACAACAGGCTGCACTCCCCAGCGCCCTCCAGGGGTCACTCACAGGAGTATACTGATCCAAGGACAACCACGGGAGCTTAGCAGGAGATGCTGCTTGTTCAGAATGTGAAATGGCCAAACTTAGTATACTCAGACTATACGCTTACGCTTTAGATAGGAGTCTGCATAGTGACCACCAAGACCTTGGGAGTGCTGGCCTACGTAACCTCCTTCTGGGCTCGGTTCCGGAGACGGGATCAGCCGGGAAAATAAGCGCTTCTGGCTACTTACTGGTGTCTAGAATTAACAAAAGAAAGATAGCTGATTAAGAATGGCGTCTTGTAAGACCAACACCTGTGAAGAAAAAGGGGTTTGAGGCAATCACCTTCATAACATTCCCCAGGCCTGGAGGGTAGTGGGCACTGTGGCTTCCTGGAGGCATCCCCACAGCCTGGAAACAAACATGCATTTCTTACTGACTTACAGTGGTGTCCTTCTCTTAGCCTAGCCACCTCATATTCTTCCTGGCACTGATGGGTAATCAATATTTCAAATAGAAACTGATCAAGTTCCACTGATTACCTTGTTGAGGTGGGTGGCAGGGAGGGTGCCATTTCTAGAAGCTTCTGGTCCTGAGCTGAAGTATGAGGAGACGGGCGAGCTGCTGGGATAAGCGTAGTGGGGAAACTGCTCGGAGTAGTTGGGTTGACGGGTAAACTGCAGAGATTTCAGCAAAATCCAAACTTTATGAGGGCAATAATTTCACATTAATGGCATGAAAAAGACAGCTTAAATCAGGTTTAACAGCTGAACACACATACACACACACTACCTGCTGACCAAATCCTGCCAAGGCTCCAACATCGAGGTTCTCCTGCTGTTCGTACAAGTAGGCCAAGGCATCCTAAGGAGAAGCAGCAGATGGGCATCAGACCAGATAACATCATAAAGACTCCGTAATTCAGTAACAATGTGCAGGGTTACCCACAAGGGATTGAAACAACATCTATTCATGGTAAACTCAACCAGTGAAGCAATAAAAAGGTACCTGTTGTACAGGAGGAGGATACTCTGGGCTGTAGGAATCCTGGTAACGGAGGTTATAATTTGGCTGCATGTTGTGATGCGTGTGCTGGTTGGACACGTTACTTAGTGTAGGCCTCTTCCTATAGGGGTGGGGTCTGCTGCTTGCTGCTGCAGCAGAGGGAGAAATGATCTGGATACCTTAGGCTGATTGCTTGGGTTTAACCATCACACACGAACAGACTTTCAACTGAACCGTGCTGTGAAGGGGGAAAAAATATGGCATCTCACCTGAAGGAAAAACATTGTTGACATTGAGAAAGGCGCTCTGTGGAAAGTTCATCTCCTTAGGAAGATCGCCCAGCATAGATACCTAGCCGCGAGGGGAAGAGCTTTTGTTTACTTCTTGCACAATTAGAGGAGTTTAAGTGTTGATGTACATTACTTGGAAGCATACCCCTTGGGCTGTCAGACCATCTGCCCCCATCATGCCAGCCATCAGAGGTAAGGAAATGCCTGGCAGGGTGGGAGACTGAGTCTGAGGGAAGCTGCACCCTGATGTGGGGGAATCCTGCTCCCTTGTCAGGCCTCTGCCAAGTGGCACTGGCTTCATCGAGGGCACAGCATCCGACTGCAGACCCAGTCCTGGGACTACACCACCTACAGCAATTGAAAACAAGATCAATCCCAAGGATACATACTGGCAAAAAGTTTTCACTTCGAAAAATAAAAAATATTAAATATTATATAGCCACAAACTTCAATGTACTTTATTAGTATAATGACAAAGCAATGCATAACTTAAATGAAAGGAATATTTTTTCCTGTCCACCACAAACAAAATAATTGGAATTCCTCTCCACACCATAATGCTGCCACCACCATGTTTTATCATGGGAAGG
This sequence comes from Crenichthys baileyi, assembly GCA_036173005.1. Taxonomy (NCBI): domain Eukaryota; kingdom Metazoa; phylum Chordata; class Actinopteri; order Cyprinodontiformes; family Goodeidae; genus Crenichthys; species Crenichthys baileyi. The sequence continues at coordinate 75,157 of JAHHUM010002981.1, read as the reverse complement.
GTGCAGTCAGGGTGATGTGTAGTGTTGATTTTCCACTTCGCATACCAAGATACATGTAGGCCAAAAAGTTACATACCCATCCTCTGGCAAGAGCACCGTCTTCCACATGTTTGCTGTGTCTCTTTCTGGCAAACAAAGCTTCTTATGGCTTTCTATCAGTGTTTTAATTCTTGCCACCTTTCCATCAAGGCCAGATTTGTAGACTCAGTGACTACCAATTCTGTTAACAACTCACACCTGAGACATGGATCTTTGCAGCTCTTCCAGAGTTACATTCAGGGTTCCAATACATTTGTCGTTACAGAAGCCAATAAGACAAATTTTTAGATTTCTTCTGCTTTTTTTCCCATAATATTCTGGACATCTGTGTTCAAAATCTTAGCATTAAATCAGCTTAAATAGTAGCAGTCTTATCTATGCATCTGACGCTGTGAAACGCTGTTCAACTAGGTAATTACATTAGCATGAAAAATGCTAGTTTGTATCACTTGGAATATAGAAGTCAAAATTATTGCACTCAAAACACTTCTCTGTCATATGAATATTGGGCACACTGATATAGTGATGATATATTCATGATATATTGTGCAGCCCTATGCAACATACCACTGCATTTGTTAAGAATAAGATATTTCTACAGTGGGAAAAAATAATTCCATTAACAATTCTGTTTTTCCCATACTTATGCTGAAAACAAATGACTGGTCAATACTTTTGGTTGTTAATTCTCTCCATACCACACTTGCTAATTTAGGTTAAAGGTCATGTCAAGGTCAGCTGCAGTTGTGCCATATTTTAACAAATAAACAGACCTAAATGAGATGTTTGAAGTGTGTGATATCATTTTCTAACCCAACCCAGCTTTAAAGCGCTACAACCCCCCAACCTGCCTGCTGTGCTCCTTGGTCTTCTCTAACAAACCTCTGATTGCAATTGTTTTTTTTATGATGTAACAGGGGGGCTAATGCATATGTATAGCACTTTTCATTTTCTTAATTGTAATATAAAGAAATTAATACCATTGAAAACCCTTAACACTCATCAGTATTGTACAACTATGGACTGCTGATGCCTAAAATATGCTTAAAACTTAAGAAAAATCAGAATACTTTAGCAATGGCCAAAGCAAGCAGTGTAAAGCATGATTTAGAGGATCCAGATGTTTATAATCAGATGAAAGCAATAACATGTCATTAGTCGCTCAAGGAGCTACGGCTGGAAGAGAAAGATGCCAAACCTTGAGGGAGATCTCCAAGCAGATGGACTCCCTGCTGGACGGGCAGAGCAGCCAGAGGATTGTCCCCGATGAGTCCTGCCTGCTGGCCCAAGGACAGATCAGTGTTACCAAAGGGTCACTGAAGCCTGGCTGTAACGCTCAAGAGAAAAACTGACGACACACACGTCAACATGACGAATCCCGGGTCAGAGTTCACTCACCAATTCTTCCCTCAAATACCTGGTTTTTACATTCTGGGCAATAATAGAGAAACACACCCACAGCATCACTCAGAAGAGCACCCCACACACAGAATCATCAAATCCTCACTTTTCCAGAGAGAGCTTACCAACCAGGACAAATCTCTTCCCTTTTACCTAACAATGGCTGGAACCCATCAGGTTTCAGCCTCCACCTCACACACCATTATCACTCACAAAACACTAGAGGGTTTTTTTCTTTATTGTGAAGCACCTGAGCCCAGAGAAGATTTCCCAGAAAGGCTTGCTAATGGTACAGAGGAGCAGAACAGAAAGGAGGAGAAAGTCTGTATGAGTGGGGTAAAGATGAATCAAACAGAAGATGAAGGAACAAGAGAACATATATCAGGTCAGAGGCCAAAAAGTTCTCAGTACCTGCTGGGCCTTAGCCTGGTTCTGAAGGAGCAGCTGCAGTAGGGCAGCTGACAGGGCAGGGTTGGCCAGCAGCGGCACTGCGGGAACGGCTCCGAGAAGGCCTGCAAATAAATATCAAGATTCAAGGCATCAGAACAAACTTAAAGAAAAACAAGAGCACAGGCTGAGGATTCCTTACCTTGTTTGTGTCCCTGTGACAGAGTGTTGAGCAGCATCTTGAGGGTGGCAGGGTTATTAAGACCTGTGAGGATCTGTATAGCTGTGGGATCAGGGAGGAGACCTTTTCCTCTGTTCACAGCCTTGTAGGTAGGAACAAAAAGAGAAACCATCAGCTAAAAACCCCATGACTGACCTAGCAGCTGCCGAGGACGCTGGACACAAATTTGACCATAATACCGTTGTTTGTGCAGCGATCAGTGCAGCCAACATGCTTCTTCCAGGAGGGCCGGGGGCACAAAAGGACACCCTGATGTGTGTCCCTCCCAGCAGCCTGCAATCTCCGAGTCGCTGTGCCTCCTCAGCCATCTCTGGAGTGGCGAACTCCAGCACGGCAAAACGCCGGAAGCTTCCATCCTGGCCCTGAGCCAACTATGAAGCGGAAATATTGTTACAATCAATAAAATTCCAAAGATAAAACCAATCCAGAACACTACTGCAAGAATATGGAGCAACATTTTCCATCTTTCTAGCGTTGAATTTCTGTTTCCAATACATTTTCCACCAACTTTCCCTAAAAATGTGGCTTGTAACACCGCAAGATTTCCAAACAAGTCAGTCACATCTTGTTTAATCAGACAATGGAAACCAAACTGTTCCCTTCAAAATCACATCATAAATAAAAAAAAAATAAAAAAAGATTTACAAGAAAAAGAAAACCTTCATTCCAGAGAAGGATGCTGAAGGACAAGGACACCACCTGAAAGAGTCAGCCGATCCTTATGGTCCTCACTAACAAACCAGCCTGCCCTATTGCCATCGAAACTGAGCAACCACATACAAACTGGGGTGAAGATGAAAGGTGCCAAAAGATCAAGCATAACAGACACCTTTGGAACATTCATTTTAGCATCTGTAACAGACCCTGTTAAATAAATGACTCCCAATACCCTCAGGGCCAACTTCTGATAAACATAGTAGCCTATTACAGTCACTAAGCTTCAAAGACATAATCTGACCTTAAATTACATCAACTAAACGTACCTGAACAAAGAAACCACAACACATAAAAGGAACAAAAACATCAGAGGCAGATTTTGTTTCAAAATCTGTTCATTACTGTTGGTGTGAGAAGGAAGAGGGATAATTTATTCTTCTGAATTCATTAACTTGACGAGCAGCAGAGTGTTTGTGCATGCTGAAACCGACCTGGCAGAAAACCGGTGCATGGGTGTCAGCCAGAGCGTTCCGGAGATCCTGGGCTGTCAGGAGGTTCGGGGGCAGCCTGTCTACACACAGGCACTTGGAGTGCAGCTGCGGGTATGTGAGTGAGCCCACTTCAGTCCAGTGGACATAGAGCATGCGGGACCCCAGCTGTTTCCCCAACAGCTCTGATTTAGCCCTGGCCGCCGAGTCCTTCTTCATGTACTCCACAAAGCCGTAGCCTTTCGAGTGGCCCGTGGAGGCGCTGTAAACCAGGAAGCAACGCTCAAGGTTGCCAAAAGGTCGCACCAGCTCCTCAAACTGCTGCTGCGTGAAGGACCGGGGCAAGTTGGCGATGCAGAGGAGGGCGTCAGTCGGCTGCAGCTGCACGGAGATCTCCCTGTCCCGTAGCATGATCTGGTGGAACTCTTTGATGGCGCTCTGGGCCTGTTCGCCATTGAGGAGCGTCACGAATGCTGGCAGCGACAAGAAAAGAAAAACCTCAAAATGTGGTGTAAATTAATAAGCTATTCACACATGATTTATCAATCAATGAACCCTGTTGTTGACACCGTTTCCTCTTAAGGCTGTCAGATTAAAGACGAAGCTGATGGCAGAATGTCAGGACACACCATCTCTTCTGCCAGTGCAACCACACCTCTCTCACAGTAACCGACAACTGACTATGTCCCTGACAGTCACATCAGGACTTCAGAAAGATGCAGTTTTGTTGACGTTCACTATATACAATGTGACAGATACTGATAACGCAGCTTTACTTGAGTTTATGATAAAGCAGTGGGACATCGCAACAAAGCGAGTTTATGACTGCCATATTGATGAATTAATCCAACACTCCGACCATTTAAATTAAGTCTTTTACCAAGACTTTATTTACCAATTTTTTCACCAGTCATTTGATTCTGACGCTGTTTTCGCTAGTGTGTAACTAGTTTGGAAGCTTATCATTAATACTGCAGTCGAATTTATACAGCACTTTATAAACCAGTAAGCTCCTGTAATTAAATAAATAAAAAAATGAAAATGTGTGGAGGGAGGCAGTGATTAGCACCCTAAAGGTTTCTAAAGATAAATGGATTGATAGAAAAAGAATCTGCAGAGATGTAGTCATTCCTTACTTCCATGTAGAGCTGCAAACAATGATTATTTTGATAATAATCTGTCGATTATTTTTTCTATTATTCGATTAATAATCGCATAGCACAAGGTGCTTTTTATTTATTTTATTATTATGCCAACTCCGAGTGGGCTAACAAAAAAAAAAAACTAGGTCTATCGCCTGCTTCATCGCTAAAGACTTACATCCTTACATTGTGGAGGGGAATGAGGGGTTCATCTGCATGTTGTCCACAGTGGAGCCAAGCTACGCCATACCATTCCGTACGTTTTTCACAGCCGTGCCACAATCTACACAGCACTTATTAATGTCTAAAACTTAATAAATGTAAAAAAGACATTTTAATGTCTTCTTTTCCTATTCTGTCTTGCAAAGCAGACTTGAGTAAATCATGAGGATTCTTTGCACACCTATAGATAGCAGAAATCATTATGAATCCAATCATTTTGAATCGAATCGTAGCCCCGAAAAATCAGAATGGAAACGTGTGATAGTAAAGATTCCCACACCTACTAAACACCACGTCTGACAAACATCAAACACAGCACATCTCCACTGTAAAGCACACTGGTGTCCGCATCATGTTCTGGTTATGCGTCTCAGCAACCAAAGGCTACAATTACAGCGATGTGGCCTGCCTACTTTGACGCAGTCTTGATTTAATAAAGTCAATAATGCAGGATTCCATCCTGAAAATCATTTTTGTACAGCCAAAATGCCCTGGCACATGTAGGCAGCCAGCTTCACTATATTATGGTTGATAACAAGCTGCTCACCCCGGATCCCTGAGCTTATATTTCAGAACATGAGCTGTTTTGTGGCTGAGAATGGAGAAAACTTGTGTTGAGATGTGCTACCCTGATTTAGACAACATAGACACTGTACTGTTATTGCAGCCAAAAGCATATTTACTGAATACTGACCTGAACGGAGGGAATGTTTATGCAACCATCCACTTTACCTCAAACATTTTAAGCAATTAAGATTTTGGTAAAATTCAGTTTTTCAGTTGATATTGAATTTTTTTTGTCTGCAAACTCAAAAGTTAAAAACCAGATTATATCTACAACAATTTTACAAATAAAAGCAATAAAATTATGAAAGCTACAAGGAGGATGAATACCTTTTATATATGAGAATTACTGTTCTAGACGATACTAACAAGTCAGACTTAAAGAAATACACAGGAAATCAGAAGAATTCAGTTAATACTTGTTTTCTTTAACGTGGGAAAAGGCAGCTTTTTGATTCAACCATTGACCACAAAGACGATTTATGCACATGAAATTACAATTCCAGCCACTATTAAAGAAAAGTATGTGAGAAATAAAGTTTTACACTTTGGCTGATAGTCAAAACTGGGAAGAGACTTCTCTTAACAAGGGAACTGGTGGGTTTGCCAAATTTAAAAGAGCCATCAAAAACGGCAACAATATTTTTAAAAACATAAAGGCTGAACAATACAATGCTAAATCATACAGAATCAAAGGTGTCCTGTTTCTTGCTATGAAAAATCTGCTTGATCTTTCTAATGGTTCATTTAGCAACATTATGCTCTGCAAGTTCATGTCTTCAACTACCCATACTTAAAAAACTAAAACCTCTTATTTGATGTCTGGCGACATGCTTTTTTTAGCAGCTGCAAAATTTAGCAACCATGACTTTAGATGATGTAATAGTCTTAATTTTAGAATCTAAAAGCGTCATTAATCCAGGAGGGATGTTATGGCCTTACAAATGCTCAAAATGTACGTCTGAAAAATCAAAAATGACATCTCTTTGCAATGGATTTGCATAAAAGAAAGAAAATAAGATGCCCTTTAAAGATAAAAACAGAGCAGCAACACTGTTAAAGTTTAAGACGAACAGTTTTATACAAATACAATGCATTATTTTAACCCAGGTAAATGACTTCAAATGAAATCAACCAATAAACCCCTTTAAAATGTTGATATCACACCTATCAGCTATACTACACCAAGTAGTTAAACCTAAATGAATAATTTAGCTTTTGATTTTACTTTGAGGGCTTTTTTTCTCCAGAGATAAGAAGTTAAACCAACCTGTGCCCTTGTACTTGTCAACAAAGCAGTACTTCAGATCATAGCTTCCCAACAGCTCATGGACCTCCTGCAAATATATATATATATAAAAAAAAAATTAAAAAAAACACTGATTAGAAAAAAAAAATATTTAAGTGTATTCATTCACAAAGGTTTAGGACAGCAACACCTCCTGTTTTTCAGTCTATGACAGCTACATGGGTTAAGTGCTTAAGTTGGGATTTTGAGCCTGACAATTAACTCTTTCACGTCCACTGTGAAACTAGCGCACCTGTGGAGAGAAACGGGGGAAAACTGCCTCATTGTTAAGGCAGAAATTCTGCATTGCTTCTGCCCCCATTCACAGATAAATACTGACGCTCTCTAGCATTTTCTGACTCGTTTTGTCTCTACGCCTTCCACCTTTTGTTGTACGGTCCTCACATCTCGAACTCCCTGTGCTCCCCCCATTGCCTGCGAACAATGGTACTGCCCGCAGGCCTACAGCTCCCCACGAGTCAGGCACGTTCCGAACTAAACATAGAGAAATAGAGAAAAAGTACCAAACAATGACAGAGTGGGACTGCTTGGGGAGCCAATTAACACATGGACTGATTAAAAGACGTTGCACCTGTTGCTCCTTGTTCCCTGTCTTGTTAATTGAACTGGGAAAACCCAGATGCCAAAGTTGCTAAACTGTTACCAACATGGCCACAGGTTGTCAAACAGGCCACAGATGACCACTATTGGCCAAACAGTTACCTCATCACCTGATGTTTGACGCGAATTACAGCCTCTTTGAACACTTCACGGTTCAAATACCCTCGTTACATTTTAAGAAAAGGTTGAATACTCTTAAATAAAAAACAAAGTAGTCACAGTCTAAGCCTAAATATTGCGACAGCATAAGTTAAAGGCAGAGTTAAATGGCTAGCAGGCTAACATTTGTAGCATGATATGCATTTTGGAGCTAGGTAAACGTTGAGCCAAATTGCTCACCGAAGCATCCAAAGCGTTGTCACATTTACCTGATTAGTAACATCCGGGGGTAAGTTTTTTATTATTATTTTTCTACGGTTGTAAAACTCCCGGCTAGTTCTCTCCAAACGGCTCTCAATATCTTCGGGACTCAGTGGTGACACATTCTCGTCGACCCTTCGTTGACATTCCCGGCCCGACGTCGTGTCTTCTTCCCCCGGAGCGAATTCGGGGTAAAGGCAGGGATCCCCGGCCATTAAATTTTCTTTATCGGTAGCCAGGTCGTGATTTGCGCTAAATGACCGAGAGGCGAAAGTTGGACCGCTGTCTGCAGCTTCATCCGTGCCTGAGGTGGTGTTAAGAGACACGACAGCCGCCATACCCGCAGCCTGGTGGAGGTTTAATCGGGCTAGAAACTCACTCAGATTTTGAGCAGTTTAAACAATACACACATGGACCCAGCGACGCTTCTCATTGGACGAGCGGGGAACGCGTTCTCCATGACTACGACGCAACGTACCATGGGGGCGGGGCGACGCTCCATACAAGCAGAACTATGTAAAAGTATGGCAGGCCATTGTTACACAACTTTACAGAATAAAAACATAGCAAACCCATCACCACAACAGCAAATCTGACATCATGTTTCTAATTAAAATCTGTCAATGTCTCCGCAAACATGACTGGTTCAGAAACCGAGAGGTGAATTTCAATAAATTAGAATATTGTTCAAAAGGTAAATCATTTCAATAATTCAATTCAAAATATTACTGGGAGAAAGTCACATTTCAACCAGCTGCACAGGGGCCAATTAATACATTTAAATATTTACATTTCATTACTTAATCCTGTTTTTTGGTTACAATTTGGCTCCCATGTAAGATTTTTAACACTTTCAGAAACCTGAAGGAAACCATTGATAGAACCTTTCCATGGTTCATGGCAGATCGATACACCTACAGAATCTCACAAACACAAATAATCCTTCAATTAATGGTTGATGGGGTTCTGTATTACCTCATAGGGGCTTACTCTGACCTGTTCCATAGAAGGAGATCAAGGTTAACAACCACTGCAGAGAAGTTTTTACTCTTCGTACTGGCTGACACTGCAACAAGTTGCACTGGAAATAAATATTGTAAGGCTCTGATGAAAGCTACATGTTGTCTGAGAAATGAAAGATTGCCTGTTTGGAACATAAACCCTTATGTTTGCTTACTGTTTTGTGCATTTTCCAGCAGTACTGTGTTTATCTAAAATCCCCCACCCCCTTCCCACCCATAGTTGTTTAAATGCTGGTTGTAGAGTGAGATTGATGTCTAAAAAGCAATGTAAAAGAATTCTGAAACGCATTTCCTTGCATTGTAGAACAGTACTAAATGCTTTACATAAAAAAACACAATATGGAAAATACATGTACCTGCAGGGGGCGCTATGGCAGAAAAGGCCTAGTAGAACTAAAACCATACAGAAAAGTCTTACATTGGAGGAACAGGTTTTTCTCCTAAGTATTAGTAAAATAATGTTTGGTAGTCCTCCAGTTTTGGCTTCCACAGCACATTGGTGATGCCATTACTATGGTCTTTTGCTCAGTAAGGGAGCTACATAGTGCTACATGTCCTAATGTGGCTCATGCAATCACTTCCTTCAAACAAGGTAAAGTTTGCAGCACCTGTCTTTCGCTGTTAATATGCAGCATGTGTGATTATAACAGTAAATGTACTGAAACGAAGTTACTTAACAGGAGCGTATCTGCCTGTCTTCATGTAGTGCACACATACAGACTGACAGGATTTTAGTGGGTGTGGTACATTTATTTATTGGCTTCCGCTGAATGGCTCAAATCTGCTCCCCATGTGGTGATTTACAACCATACAGTTTAATATAAAATGGTAACATAATTTAATTCAACCCTCATAGTCAGCGTATTTAGGCTTTAATAAAAGCAAAAGTTGAAAAACTGTTGTTTTGATTTTGCGTTATGTTGACAAAACAACATGCAAGATAAACAGAAATAATGTACAGAAAATAACAATAAAACACAGAAATGTCGACCCATATAGAAAACATCCTTACTTCTTGACAAATGAAAGTCTGTATAGTTCCAAATAAAAATAACATTCATTTTATTACCACCAAAGCCTACACTTTTAACATGTTTAACTGTGTAAGGACAAAAGGTTGAGTTCTGTATTGCATTACCAACACACATCAGAGCATATATGTGTGCTTTACATTTTTAAGCCTCTAAGAACAAACCTGTATAAATAGATATAGCGAGAACTTTACACTTAAAGTGAGACAACTGACTTCACTTTAAGCGTCACCATCTTGTCAGATGGATCTTCACTGACACCCATCAGCAGATCTGAGACATGGGGCTGAACGACCAGTCAAACATTCTTCGCACTGACTCAAACTTTTCGATGAGTTTACTGAACGAAGGCCGATTATCAGGATTTGCATCCCAACACTGATCCATCAGCAACTTTACCTGAGAGGAAAAACATGAAAATAGTGAGCCACCCAAACAAAATGTTGTATTTTCAAAGGAGACATATTATGGTAATCTTTTTTTTATTAAATCAATAGCATATATTTGAAGACTAGAGGTTTTTATATTTTGAACAACTGACAGGACAACCAAAGCAATATTAGACTTTATACCAGTTTCCCAAGAGTCTAAACTGTCAGAAGCCTCTATACAGCAGATGGACTGAGACTCAGTTACTTTCAAACCTTGACAATAACAGCTGTCAGTGTCCTCTGCTCGTAAAAACACCATCGACTGAATGCTGACTGCATTGTGTTTTCGAGCTGCAGACTTCATTTGATAAAGTACAGTTGTCAAATTTGTTTATTTCATTAGGCGAGACTCATAGAAACACTATTAATCTTAATACTGGGTGCTTGGTTGAAAGTTTAACACATAGCCGTTTCAATAATGACAGCTTGTAATTATGATTTTTAACAAAACTGTGATAATATTGATATCCATGAACATTTTATACAAAATAATAACACAAAATTTTAATACTGTTGTAACCTTAATAGTATGTCTTCATTAGGAGTTATTTAATGTTACCTCATGTGGGCAGTCCCTGGGACAAGGCAACCTTTGATTTTGCTCCAATAGCCTTATGAGTTTTATCACACTCATCTCTTCTTCCTTTCCTCCCGTCATTTCAATGAATTTCTATAAAAAACACACAGGAACCAGACATGCCTTTCAGACTGAGAATGCAACATGTTTTGACCATTCTTGCATTTAGTTGGAGAGCTGAGCCTGTTCATAACATACAGTTGGAGGACTCCGGCGACTTTCACAGCGCGTCAGGATCTCATACAGGGTAACTCCAAAGGACCAAATGTCTGAGGCAAATGAGAATTTGAGCTCTTTCAAGCACTCGATGGCATACCTGAAAAAGTGAAAACCGTGCAAATAAAAGTGCTAAAAACATGCAAAATGTATCACATAAATATGGTGTGTGAACTGACCAGTAAACAGGACTGTCTCCGTCCTCACGGACCCGATAGTAGACCTCTCCTTCTGGGATGTACTTTGTCAAGCCAAAGTCTCCAATCTTTACTAAACTGCTGTGTTCCACCAAAACATTGCGGGCAGCAAGATCTCGATGCACATAGCGCTTTGAGTGCAGGTAGTCCATTCCCTTAAAAAGAGTGCAACATATGGTTAAAAATCGTGATACTAAATATTTACATGCAGACCATCCCAATTTGCAATAAAAAAAAAGAAAAAGACTGGCAATAAATGTTCCAACCACAAACTATAATATATTTTAATAGGATTTTATGGGATAGACCCAAAAACAGTAGTGTAAAATGTGAAGAGGGAGAAGGATACATGCTTTTCATTTATTTTTCTTATCTTAAAACTGTGCCATGCATTTGTATTCAGGTGCCTGTGTCAACACATCGTAGAACCACTTTTTGTTGCAATTACAGTTCCAGGTATTTTGTATGGAGTATGACTCCACCAGTTTCGAACGTCTAAACACCTAAATTTCTGCTCTTTCTTCTTCTGTTTCTTTGAAAAAAAGCTCAAATTATGCCAGATCGGATGCGGAGCGTCTGCCGATTTTCAAAAGGATTTAGGTGTGGACTTTGATTGGACCATTCTAGTACATTAATATGCTTGGATCTAAACCATTCTATTTTAGCTCTGGCTGTATGTTAAGGGTTGTTGTAATGTTGGAAGGTCTAAGTCTTTTACAGCCTTTAACAGGGTTTTTTTCCAAGATTTACCCTGTGTTTAGCTCCATCCATCTTCCTATTATCTCTTACCAGCTTTCTTGTCCCTGCTGAAGATAAGAATCACCATAGCATGATGCTACCAAGTTATAGTGTGAAAATGGTATGTTTGGGGTGATGTGGATAGTTTTCCTCCACACCAAACACCAGAGCACTTTCTTCCACAGTTGCTTTGTTTGCTACATGGCTTGTGTCAAACGTTGTGAGTTTCTTTCACCAAAGGCTTTGCAATGAACCCTTAGGAAAGCTATTATATTTAAGGTTCCCTGCATTTCTTGCCACTCCTCCATAAAGGGGCAGATTTGTAGACAAATACCTGTCCTAACCAGTACAAAGATTCTCCTAACTGAGCTTTGGATCTTTCGATCTTCTCTAGAGTAAAGGACCATACATAGTCTGCAAGAACTTGGAAATGTGTTCTTTCTCTCAGGACTGTATGAATAAAATTACATCATTTTGTTCTTGTAGCCCTGGAATTGGGGGATCCTTGCTGGTTGTTCTTGATGCATATTCTAGCCAGAACGTTTTTCTTGGGTTGTGTCCAAGAAACTATGTGATCTCCTTGCCACCAAGAACTTAGTAAAATAACAAATTTCTCGGTTCTTGCACAGCATGTATTGGCCTTAATATGGCACTACACAGCTTTATCCCTCACCAGTCTGGTAGGTTCCTCGGTCTTCATGATGTTCCCTGATGTTCTCTAACAAGCCTCTAAGACCTTCACAAAACATTTGGATTTATATTGAATTTGAATGACACACATTTTGACTCTACTCACTAATTAGCAAAAGGCAAGTGGCTACTCCTCTATTTATGGGTTTCAGATGAAAGGGGGCTGCATAATGTTCCAAAGTACTGCAAATTACAGTCCAAGCACGACATACTTAAGTGCTAAAACTCACCTGACACATCTGCTGAGCAAACATGAGGCACTGAGCGGCACTGGTTTTATTTTTAGGAAGATACTCTCGCAGACTCCCCAGAGGAAGGTATTCCATTATGAGCTGGACCTCTGGTCTTCCTGTAAGTGCACAATGCAGCGGTGTTTTTATTTTCCAATTTTATTACATTCAAAATGATGACCTGAACTAATGCTTAACAGGCTGAGAGCCGAAAGCTTAAAATATTGCCATTCAACAAAAGCTGTGGTGTGCTAAGTATAGATTTTCAATTACTGAATGCATTATTCAGTTAACAGGGAACTATTGAGCAGAATGGATGTCAACAGAAGTTTTAACATATTTGAAAGATGATGGCTAAGAGCTTACCGGCTTCAGTGCATAAGCCCTTGTACTTCACTATGTTACAGTGATAGAGTGACTTTAGGATTTCAATCTCCTTCATCCAGCCCTGAGGTGCATCTCCAGTTTCTTGCTTCAAAGCTTTTACAGCCACTAACTCTCCTGTCCCATCGTTGGATGGGTCATACATGTACAGAGTGACTTTTCCAAAGTGTCCCTGCAAACAGAGCAGTGAGAATGATCACTTTCTTAACAGATGAGACTACAAAAGTATCCGTGCGGCGCCGAAGCTCACCTCCCCCAAGTCTCTCATCTTTTTCAGGTAGCGCTTTTGGAACACGCTGGGGTCCATAGGTGGGAGAGTGTCCTTAGAGGATATATCTGGATCTGTGTGGATAACATAATCTCTGTTAACTAATTGCGCTGAAACATGTCAAACCAGACTTCAAAAGTAAGGTGTGCAGTTAAGGGCTGACTTTTCTTTATGAGTTCTGTGAGTTCTCTGAGGATAGTTCGGAATGAAGGCCTCTCATCGGGCTCATATGTCAAACACATGCTGATGAACCTGGCCAGTTCTTGGGAGGATGGCTCTGCCAGACGACCCTTTTGCTGGTAAAAACGCTCTTTCTGTTGGGTAGAGGAAGGTAAAAAGGACAACATTGCAGAATTTGTGGATGTTGGAGAAGAAGTACATTTTAAACTTGCAGCATGCACCTACCTCAGACAATGTGCTGCCTGTCATAGGAAGATCACCATTATTGCAGATTTCAAGCAACGTGACACCAAAACTCCACTGGTCTGCAGCACTACCATTAGGAGCACCGCTGTCAACGCACTCTGGAGCAACCCAGGGTATCCGATCCAAACGTTCTGCAGGGTGGAACAGAAAGCTCTAAATGAAAAGTCATTAACTAAGTGCATTAATTGTAATCTAAGACATTAGGAAACAGAGTGAATATTTTAAAAAGCAGCAAAAAAAAACTATATTATATATATATATATATATATATTTTATATTAAAATATAAAAATAATATAAAATATATATATTTTTTGTAACAATTCTAGTTCAAACACATTTGTTTACAACAGAGTAGATGAAAATACGCAAACAGGGTTGATGTATTTTTTTCAGACAGCCTTAAATACCACATTGTAGAGTGATGATAGCAAGACAACAGGAAACAGATTACAGGAAGTGGTCTAGTTAAAGCCTCCAGTTTCCTTTATCTGACTGAAGTGACTAAAGCGCTTAGAAGTTTGAAAACATCTGATATTGGTTGTGTTCAGTCCTTCATCAGATTATTGCTTTTGAGGTGCAGGGGCTGACCTTCTCGTGAGAGGACATTCAGTGCAATTCCAGGATCACTCAGCTTGACAAAAGGAGAACAGCTAGGTTCAAGACCTGGCCTTGCCACCAGAACATTCTTGGCACAGACATTTCCATGAACAAGTCGTTTTGTTTCCTATGGTAAAACAAAAACAAACAAAAATGACACAAAAAGTGACCTTTTATGATGCATATGAAGGTTTTATACCCAGTTCACTCATTTGTTTGATGTAAAGTCAATTAGATCAATTATTTTTCACAAGAAACCACAGCCTGTACAGCCTGTGATTAAATAACAGTGAAATTAATGTCTAATCATAAGGCTATATGACTGAGGGAAAATTCTTATCTTAAAAGATCACCAGGTAACATAACAAAATATCTTGCATGAACGCTGTTAGACAATGACATTCTCTATTCTTTGCACCAGTTTGTAAGTTTATCTGGATATCAGTAATAATTAATGGTACACAAACATACAATCCGACAAACAAAAATGTGTTTAAACTCACAAGATAATTGAGAGCCCTCGCGAGCTGCAGAGCAACAATAAATTTCCACTGAGCGGTGACGGAGGCTTTCTGTTTGCGAAGAAAAACATCAAGAGGCCCATACTCCAAGTATTCCTCCACCATGATGTCTGTGCAGGCAGAAACAGGTTTAAGAGGTGTAGCTTGTTATAATGCAACAGAAAAATGTAAACAAAGTGGCATTATCTTTAAAATAGAACAGACTAAGTGCAGTTTTGCATTCACCATGGTGTTACGATTTAAACATTTGACTATACAAATTAAACATATGAGTGATAGGGAAGCAAATGGGGAAGTCGCTAAAAGAAGAACTGAGGACATGAGACAGAAGTGTTATTGCCCTTACTCTCAGATCCTTTGACAGACACGCCATGCACAAACACCAGGTGACTGTGAGATACCTGGCTCATGAGGCTTGCTGTTTCAAAAAAGGCCTAAAACAAAAAAAAAAGATTAACCAAAAAAAAAAAAACAAAAAAAAATTTGTAAATAAGTTACACTCTAAGAATTTGATGCATGTATATAAAATCACATAGCTTACTAGAGCAATATCCTTATGGCTTTCATCTAGGATTTTGAGAACCACCCGGATGCCTTTGCTTTGGGAAAGGTTGTTGTTAAACTCGTCATTTTCTGCTTCCTGCATCAATAAATGTCCTGCATAAATGTTAGTTCTTGTGCCGCGGCCCAAATGGTGATCCTGCCAGAGAACACAAAAGCATACCTAATCACTAACACAGAAGGAAACACACAGCCTGCATTAATATGTAGGTAGATAAAGTATGATCACCTGTCTTATCTCTTTGTCTTTGATCTGGTGAAAGCGAAGCTCTGTCAGGTTCAGGGGCAAACAGTCAGAGTGGGTGCGGTGGTCAATACCTTGCCTTTTCACCAGTAGGTTGGAGATCTCTGCAAGATGAAAGCCCCACACAAACTTGAATTGAGTCAACTTTATGTGGTGCCAGTGGAATAAAATGGTACATTTCTAGACGTCTAATGTGCAAACCTCCTTGTTTCGGTAAACAGCATTTTCTGACAGTAAAGTTGTCTGACCCAGACTTGAGCACATAGGTTTTAAGGCTGTCTGTGAGCTCCTTCACACTGGAAAAGTCTTTGTCCCAGCCCTCCATGCAGAACGCCGAGCCCTTCTGCTGGATGCGAAACTGCTTATGGCTTGGTTTTGAACCATTCTGTGTATTAACAAAGTAAATACAGAATCTGAAAATTACTGTCTTACTGCGTAGCAATAATTCCCAGAGAGGTGCGTGGGTGTCAATTTACCTCGTTTCTGTTTAGCACAGCAAGGATGATGCGATGATAGTCGAGGGCACTCCAGCGAACAAGGAAGGTTCCCTCTTCTCCTGCCTCCTTTTTCAGCTTGTGTAACACAAAGTCATCACTGCAAGCACACCACATGATATAACTCGTTCTTTATAACCCGTTTGTGTCTGACTATGCCTGGATTAGACAAGAGAACTCACTGCATAGGTCCGTGCAACAGATTTGCTTCACTCAACACCACCCTTGGGGGCGCCACTTCATGACAAAGATAGTGGTGGGCGTCTGCAGTCAGCCGGTAGTACCCATCTAGCAGGGAGATGAAGGAACGGGCCTCCTGGCTGGAGTTCATCCGTACCTCCTACATATACATAGAGAAACACCACTAGCTTACAAACCACGCTTCCACCTGGAGACAAGTTTAAAACTTAACAAAATGCCCAAAGCAAAAAGCAAACCCAGTGCACTTAGTCACACACTTATAAGACAGATGAAGCACACATACAGCACCCTTCAGTTATTGGCCCTGTGGTAAAGATTCCTATAAAGCAATGTAGCTGAAGCACTTTTGTAATTTGTGCTTTACTTTTTCAAAACTGATCAGATGGTGTGGAAACATTTATATCAACAATTAAAAATCCTGAGTTTCAAATATCTTGTTTCTCTGGGGTATAAATATTAGGTGCCACACCTCTTCAAAATGGGAAAGACAAGAAGTAGGGAAAAGCAGGGAAATGGCAGTAAAGAAAATAGCTCACGTAAACATGCATACAGTTAAGCCCAAAATTATTTGTACCTGACAGATTTAGATTTAAAATGTATTTCATTCAACAGCGACATGTTTCTTTTTCTGATAGGAAATGAGACAATGATATCTCAAAAGACAATAAAATTATGTAAAACGAGTAATTTTGGAAACAATTTCAGTTTTTATTTACATTTGATTAAATATGACATCAATAATTCTCAATAATAAATGGAAAAATCTTTACTGGCATTATGGCAATAAAACCCTTCTATTAGGTTTCCACTGGTATTTTGACCATTTATCTTTAGTGATGAGCTTCTTTCCATCACCCTAAACTTTAGCTCCACAGTTTCACATTCAAGTCAGGACTCTGGCAGAGCAACTCCAAAATGTTAATGTTAAAGTGTTAATGTTAATGATAAAATTTAAAAACAGATTTCTTTAAACCACCTAAATCTGACAGGGATATGAATAATTTTGGGCTTAACTATATATCCACAGTTACAGCCATAATTCAGATGGTAAGGGGTAAAAAAAATCTCAGTGTTAGAAAACTGCAGAGAAGAATGCGTAAAAATGCTACGCTGTGGTCAATAAGTATTCATAACAACCATCAGATGCTATGAACATGGGAAGCATGGCAAGACAAAGCGGCTTGTGTGGAGTTTGTTAAACACTTCTATGAGTAACTGGAACTATGTACTTTGATCAGATGATGGCAATGTTATAAAATAAAGGACGACTATTATGGATCTATTATGCTGTGGGCCCGTTTCCCTTCCAATGGCTTTGTGAACCTTGTGAAAGCTAATAACATCATTCATTCTTTGAAATTAGAGGACATTAAATAAACATCCAATAAAGTTATTTTGGTGTTTACAAGAAAACTGAAAATCGGTCACCATTATGAATCCTCCCTCTGTGTGCAACAGCCCTGTGAAATGCTCTTTTGGGTAGTACAAAGTATTACCATCATGAGTAACTGTGGTACACATGTTTCAAGTGAAAAACATACTTCATAATCTAGGATTTACCCTGTACAAAGCACATGTGCTCAAATTATCACTGTGAGATTGCAGCTACTGCAGTAGCACACATATCTTTACCGCGTGTGGCAATACTACCGGATGATGCTGTATGTACCACACAATTAACTCCAACTTTTCAAAAACTGAATAATCTGCCAAGTGCATTAACTAATGCAAACTAAATCAACATTTGTGATGTATCATAAGCACATTTATCAACTAAAACATGAAAAGTACTCTCACCATGCAGTGATTGTTCTGAGTGCTAATGCACACATTAGCTTCAGTAATGGCGATGTGAGTTATTTCGCGGAAATCACAGAAGGAGGTCCATTTATCAGGAAGATTTGATACGGACTGTTTTGATGTTTTCGTATTCACATAGCCCCTCCTGTGGTAGGAGTTTTCCTCTGCCTTGATCAAAAAAGCAAGAGAAATGTGAACAAAGAGAAAGGATGTGTCACAGAATTCCAATGTTAAACCTTCTTGAGTGCTGGCAAACCTTTTGAGTTTTCAACATCCTCCACTGAATCCCCTTAATGCCGGACACCATTATCTCATGTGTGAGTGGAGCTCTGAAGTCATCCTTTGATATGTCATTGCTTTGGTTGACGCTGGAGTAGGAGCTGCTTTCTTCCCCGTCCTCCCCCAGTTGCAGGTGAGTTACAGAGAATGTCTCTGTTCCGAAACCTGGAACCAAGTTTTCAAGGGTGGAGATGTACTTATACATGATCTCGTGGGCACCCAGCTGCCCCTTTTCTACAGTATGCTGCTGGAAGGTCTGCACAAATTCAGTAAACACTCGGCGGATCCTGATTTTAGTCAGAAAGTTGTCTCTGGAAATGTTCTCCGCAAATTTTCTTGGAATGCAGTTCTGGAAGCTGATGATAGAAACAGAGTCAAATAAAGACATAGCCAAATTACAGTAGCAATATCCATTTAAAACACTTCTAGGACTAGAACAATTAAAAACAACACCGTAGCATTGTTTCCAGGGTAATTACCCAATTTTTCCAGCAACTTCCTGTAAGGTACATTTTTGTTGCATTGCGAGGTGTGAAAGGTGGAGTACAGCCATTCCCAAGCTCTCGTTTTTGAAGCGATTGTTTTCCTCTTCAGACTGCGGCTCTTCCACATAATGCACAAATTCATGCTTAGCCTAAAATGAAGACCGAAGATGCAGAGTTTGCATCTTTTTGCTTATGAACAAAATAAATAATTAAAGCTCAATAGAAGCTCATCATTCCATGTTTAATACATACCTGGGCAAAGAGATACTCTAAGGATGTCATATCGAGGAGAGGGGAACCTATATGATCTGTACCGGTTTTGAGGGTGTAGCGGGACACAGTCGGTTCTTTTTCATTCAGTCCATGCCAATTCCGAAAGTAAAACCTGGACAGAAGCAAAACAGACCACTTGCATAAATACTCTCCTTGTGTTTGAGCAGTAGTCTGTGTGCAGCAGCAGTAGTCCGTGTGCAGCATTATGCAAACACAAACTAACCTCATGCAGTAGTGAACCACTTCACTGGATTTCTCATCTGGACTGAAGACATGGTTTGGACTGTACCAGCAGTTTGTTTTCGGGTTGTACAACGCAAATAAGACATGACACAGTGGTGTTATCCCTATGGGAGAGACCTAAACGTTAAACCCAGCACAACATAAAAAAGAAACTCTAACAATATGTCCTCCATTTTGGTGCTTGAGGTCAGCTGTCACTCTCACCTACAGCTTCTGCACCTAAGATGCACAGCTCCTCCGCTGTGACATCTCCACTGGTGTGAGACAAATATCTCTCTCCTTCTTTAGTCCAGAAAAGGTAGACATGGATGCCCTGAGACTGAAGGACATCATTCGGGCCAGAGATCTTTCCCGACTTTAAACTACCTGATTTTTTAGCCATGTTGGAAAAGATCACTGGCAGAAAGACAGACAGACCAAGTAGTTAGTGACTCATCCGCACTTACGTAGACATCCAAGCTTTCGCTAAGATTCAGGAAGAGGAACTACAGACTGGCACTGTAAACTATTTTAAAACAACAAGCTCTACGTAACTACTTTTTAAAATGATGTTTTTAAAACGTATATCTTGAAAACTGACAACAAAACGGTCAACAACTTTAACAAATTGACTATCTGATTATGTTGTTTTGAGGCCTTCCGGGATTACAACTTGTCAAACTTACTGTCTACACCGCACATAAAGCCTTAAAGCGAAATACACCACATTATTCACATATAAAAGTATATAGACAACAAAGGCCGCGTCACAGAGCGGCCAAAAGCCAGCGCTCGTTGCAATTAATGCGATGTCATAATAAGGAAATACACGAGGCTCCGTGTTTATAAACATCGCCGTGGTTTAAATGTGTCAGTACACTTCATAAACGTGCAGAAATCTTACCCGTAACGTCGAGCTCGTTTAAAATGCGTTATTTTAACACAGGCACGGCGCAATGGGCTGTCGGTCGAGCTTCATTATTTACGGAGCGTATTTCCCGTTCACCACTTTCTCTCTCTCTCTCTCTCCTCTTTCTGTTTCTTGCGAACTGTGAGAGAGTTGCGACAGGACGCTGCTTCCCGAAAACAACGTGACCGCTCCCTCTCCGGCTGCTTCAGTAGGCCGGTCCCTTCGTGCACGTAGCCGACGCGCCGCTACGTCCAGGAAAGGAAATACCCGGCAATCACACAGAAGCAGGAAATTACTGATATTTCACAACATATCAGTTTAATCCTTATTGCTTTTAATACCAAATTATAACATACTAATACAATAATTCTGTATACTGTAAATGCTACTATTTATAAACACAACCACTTGTAATACTACTACTACTACGATTAATAATTATATTAACTAAAGTGCCTAACTGTATGTGCAAGAAAATAATGTACAGAACAATGACTTGTGGTAAAAACAAAAGTTACATATATGTTATTATTGTGATAAAATGGTATAATGCTCTCCATACTTGGACAGTCTCTTTGAACAATAAACCCGACTGGACAAACCTTTAAAAGAAACGTTAAGCTGTCACAATTTCAACACATTTATGTTTTACGCCATCTGTCGTTCATGCACCTCATCGCCCAGGTATTGTTAAACCCTAACAGCGCTGTATGGATTATGATGACACCCTTTGATTCAACATTCTGTTACTTGTAAATTGGAGAGAAAATGGCGCTCTACACACCTAGAGGATTCCTACTTAATGTGGAAAAACAGCCTACTGTTGTATAAAAAGACACTTTGCCAAGCTGCTGCGTTTCCTTAGATAGAAAAACTTTTTATCCAATTTGAATAAATAACTGAATCTGACTGCACTGTTCAATGGTTAGGAATGTATGTACCTGACTTTGTGAAGTGCCTTGAGACAACGTGTTGTGAATTGGCGCTATATGAATAAACTCAATTGAACTGAAGTTACTTGGGAATGGCCAAATATGGGTTCAGGTGTTTTTGTCATGTTTTTCCAGTTCAGAGGGGAGGCCAAAGCCGGAATGTAAATGTTTTCTAATTTTCTCTCAATATTTGTCTGACTAACCTTATACTTCATAGTGAAAAATAGTAATAATAATAATCCTGGGATGGAAACAGGAAAAAAATGGGAAAATTGGGGTAATGCCTGGTTACAGTGATCAGATGTTTAATAGGAATGAATAAATAAAAAGCCCACATTTTCAACAAGGATTAACTTTATTTAGTCATTTAGAGTAAAAGCCAACATAAACAGAATTGTATTTTGAAAAATGAGCTACAACATGCACATTTTTCTGGGTCGACTAGTTGTCAAAACAAAAAGCATGAGTGAAAGTTGAGAATTCATTCAAAATGCCACACGATCTGATGAAGGCCATAAGTCTTTGGACTAGTGAGCACTTGCTCCATCTTGACTATTCTGAAGAAGGTGGCTAAAACGTGCAGCTTAAGAAGCAAACATTTAGATGTTGGAAACATTGAGCAGAAACATAAGCAAATGTCAAATCAGTGACATGTTAACACTGGCTAAAATTTTGGTTTAAGCAAAGAAGTGGCAAACAGTCACTAATTTATCTGTTGTGGAAATGTCTTTTACAACAACATTTAGTCCCAGAAGTCAGTAGAAAATGTCCAATTAGGTGTTTAAGCTCAAAATAAATTCTTGCATTTTAAAAAACTGACCCCAAAAGAAAGGAAAAATCTAAAGACTATAAACCAGCACAAAGAAACCAGACATGTTTGTTGATACCTACAAAAAAGTGTATACAAATAAATGAACACAGCTTCAGTGATGACTTTTAGCACAATCAGCAGTTTTATGTCCAAGCAAGGTCACTGATGCCTCCATGTTGTGTTGCTAAGTGAACACTCATCTTTTAGATCCCCGCAAAACATATTCAAAGAACTTATTTCATTTATCTGCGAACTAATCGTACACATAACGGAGCTGCATTACAGTGGGTAAGTAAGTACATATGCAAAACAAACACCAAATCAGCTGGGTCAATCTGGTCAGTCATCCTTTGTTTCTTCCTGCTCCTGTTTCACCTCTTCATAGGTGGGTTCCTCATCTTTTCCATCCTCTTCTCCCTTGGCATTAGAGACCCAGAGCCCGGAGTCGATGCATCTCTTCATGTGATGTTTTGCCTCCTAAAATTATGTGAAACAATCAGGTGTAAACCAAAGCTCGTCAACATGCATACCTAATTCCTACGAAGTTAAAAAAAATCAACCAGAAAGATGATTTATTTAAAAAAAATAACTTACTGTTGGGTCCATTTTGCTAATGACATCTTGTAACATTTGGATGTCTTTTTCATCGAAGCATTTCTGCATTTCCTGCAATTAACAACATGTTCCATAAACCTCAAGAATTTAAACCAAATAGGAAAGACCAACAAGACTAACAGTTGCAAACAAATGGGAGACTTACAGGTGGCAGAGTTTCATAAACCTCGACGGGATCAAGCCCACCAGGGCCCAGGCGCTTCTGCCGTTCCTCTTCTTCCAATTCCTTCATGGCCTTCTCTATGCGGATCTTCGCCCTTCCTCTAACTCGCTCCTTGAACGACTCGAGCTCATCGTTGAAAGCGTCCTGGTACGGTTGATCGGCTGTCTGGTTGAACACATGCAGCACAAAGACAATGAGTTTTAAGACATTCCAGCACATTCCTTTTTTGGGGATTTTGACTTTTCTTTTGAGAAGCATCCAGGAACTAATCTGTTTTTTATTCAGGAAACCATAAGTCTGACTTCTTCACACTCTCCATTAAAAAAAAAAAAAAAACACTTCACAACGAGGTATTTTAATCAGGTCCAAGAGAGACAGAAAATTAGTGATAAAGAAACTTTAAATTAAAAGAATAAACCCTGAAAGAACTTCACAAAGCCTTAAGACTCTGGTGCCTTTATGACATATTAAAAACAGGGGTTAAAACCTCTGCACAGTTGTTGCAATAGTTCATGGTGTAAAAATGTTTGCTTTGTGGTGACAGCATCTTCTTATTAGCGTTAAATTTGTGGCTTTAAAAGATCAAAGTGGTCTTGGTTAAACAAGACCCCCTACTTACCTTAATCTTGGCAAAAAATTGGCGGAAGCAGCCACGGGGGTCTACTTTCAGGCTTTTTGCCAACTCAAGTATGAACTGCATGACTATAGTCTGATGAGCCACTTGCTCCATCAGTGCGTGCTTCTGTGAAAGCAGAAAGCATACTTGGAATAATGAACACAGTAGTCATGTGGAGGAAAACAGCTTGAGGCAAAATGGAAGAGCATCACTGAGTGACATTCCAAATACCAAATGCCATCTTTATTTCCATTTCAATCAATCTAAAGAATAGAACACAATTCAATAACAGGAATGCAGATAATGTTCAAAACTGTTTACCTCTTCCACTTCAAGATCAATGCACATGATGACAAGATAGTTGGCAGTTTCTTCACATACAAGATAAGGATTGTCAGAGAGGTACTTCTGGCTGTCGTCCCAACGTCGCAACATGCCTAAAGTAAAAGCAGCAATTAATAAGAATCTCCATTTAAAATTGTAACAAGGAGTAAATTTATATACACACACAACAAATCTTGATGGTTGTCAAAGGCCCTTACCGAAATGTTTGATCTGCTTCTCGTACTTCTCCACAAAGGTTTTATGTTTCTGCTCCTTCTCCTCTTCAGTCTCTTCTCCACCCTCAGGTTTGACATTAACAACACTCTGTCAAGGACAAACCAGAACGTTAGTAACATGTCACTGTTTGTACAGCTGAAAATGAAAGTTATAATCCATAATCTCCAATTATTTGAGTCTGTGATGCAATTTTAGCGTCAATATGTGATCTCTATAACATCTTTTATCTCTTTTGTCACCCTTCTAAACTAAGAATAATCAACATACGAGTAGCCAGGAAGGAGGTTGTGCCGACAACACTCTTTAGAGTGGAAGTTCTTATTGGAAGTAGGTTGACTAAGTCCGTGTAAGAAGCTAATTAAAAGAAAAGTGTATTTTTTACAACGGCAGGTTGATTGTTTATTCAGGCTGCAGCGACAGAGTGCTAGACTTGGCAGGTGCTGGTTATTTAGCTCCTTCACTATTTTGTGCTTTGCAATTTTTAACCACTTCATACCTGACTTTCCAGCATACAACAATGAGTCATTTGCCATGGGGACATTTTGGTGAATTGGCAAAGGAGAAAACTGACCCGGAATCCGATAGCAGCAGATAACAGAAAGCCGGAACATTTTAAGACAAGTGGAATATGAAGGATTCTGAAATGTTGTCAGTCTTTTAAACTTTTTCATGGTGAGGTATAAGTCTGCCTTCTCTAGAAAGTACATAGACAATCCTGTTCATAATTAGCAATGCTAACTGCACTGATCGCCAACATAAGATCCTAAAGACATTTTAAAACGTAAATTCAAACCTAATTGTCTTTCTTTGACCATGAGACGTGACAACACCTCCCCTGCTGAAATAATCGTCAATGAATACCAAAGAAACACTTAACAAAAATAAAATCAGCATTTATGGTTAATCGAGAAATCATCCTAAATTCTAAGGAACACAGTAAAAACAATCTGTAATAAAAAAACTGATTACATTTTAAGAAGTGAAATTGTTGTTTCCGATTAAAAAAAGACTGTTTTACCAATGTTTATATTCTGAACAAGTGCCAGATTGTTCATATTTTTAATCAATGAAGATAAAACAACCCCCCAAAAACATCAGACTCTGTGAATTTACTGCTGAAAATCCCATCTGTTGTTTAAAGCACCATGACTGATCTGTGTCACCTTGCTGAAACCATCTCTGCTGAGCGTGTCCACGTTCCAGGGCATCTTCTTCTCTTCTCTTCGGTGTTCCTCCAGCTTCTTCGCCCAATCTCGTTCCTCTTTCTTTAATTTCTTCTCCTCAGCCTGGACTTTGTTCAGCTCTGCTTTGGCATCATCCGACGAGGCAACGCTCAGCTGCTGTAGTTTCTTCTGTGTCTCTGCCAGCTTACGCCGACAATCGATTAGACTTTTATTGAATTCTTCGCCTTTTTTCTGGAAATCTTCCATTCTCTCCACACGAGCCTGAAAAGGAGAAATGAAAGTTTTACCATCTGTTGGACCTTCATCCAAGCATAGTTAACTGTTTTCACCGTTTTGCAACTAATCAAGTATAGGCTAAACGCTTAAGCCTGGTTTAAATAAGTAAAGGTGGTATGTGTTTGTAGCAACACAATGCATGTGCAGCCAGCGAGGAAGCAAAATTATCTCAAATACTCGAGTCTTTAAATTGTACCTGGTGTCTCCATCTGAAGAGGCTCGGTGTGTCGATGTTCGGGTGGGTATCATCTTCATCATCTGAGACCTCAATGTGATCCCACACGCTGTAGTCTATCCTGGACATCCTGCGAGCTAGAACCCGAAGCTAACAGAGTTAGCCTCCTATAAGTCGGATAAGTTGGAAGGTTAAACAAACGTAACGAGAAAATGTAATTCTGCAGCAAAAATCCCGATGCGGCGGAACGTATAAGAACCGTGAGTTTGTGTTGAACGCGAAACAGGCTGTTTTCTTCCAGAACCAGCACAGATGGACCTCCCCAGCGACTATTAGCCAGATACAGCTACAGAATTCTAGAAAGAATCACTCCTGCAAGTTTCCGCCCTACGTCATCACGTCGCCAGTCAGAAGCACGTACGACGCTGTAAAGCAGAAGGTTTGGAAATTTCCCACATGGTTTGGTAATTAAACTGAAATATTAGCTTTACAAATAACAAAGTAAAGCAACATGATTATGATTTTTTGTATTATTTTTATCAAAAGAGTATAAAGGAAGTCACATTGTGAAGCGTATAGTTACAAAAATAATTTAAGCAGTACTTTGTTTACAACAAATGTGGAGCATATTAAATGTTAACTTATAAATAACTTTAAAGTATGAGTTTATTATTTAAATGTATCTATTTTACCTTGAGATATCCCTTTATTAAACATTTTATTTAATGGTAAAGATTTATATTATGCTCATCTGACTCAGCTGATATAGTGTATTAATTTATTTGTGGTCTAAATGACTTTTTGTCAATTATTTAATATTATTCAATGTGTATCTCAAATACAAACCAATTGTAGTTAATACATTTGTATATTTAACACGACTCTTTTAAAAAAAAGTAGTAACATAGGATTGTGTGTTAATAGCATTTATAATAACGTTTGGCCAAAAACCAATGCTTTTATCCATTGTGGATGGTTTTTTTTATTGCCTTTGTTTGATATTCCTTATGTTACAAAGCTGTAGCAAAGCTTTTTTCAGCACGTTACTTCACAAATGGAATTTAGTTTAACAATTCAGTTATTAAACAGATTTAACATTATGAAGAAATCTAATAAATTAACATATATTAACCTAGTTTAAATACATTTATTGCAGAACTGGTTTATGGTCCAATAAAGTGTGCAACACATGCATGTCTGTTGAAAAAATAAATGACTGTTGTGTATAATATAGGAGAAAAAAAGGTTGTCTGTGTCAACAGGAAGACTCACAATTGAATTGTTCCAATAATCCAAGATTAAACGGAAAAGGAAAAATTTCTCATTAGAATAACTTGATCCATAATGGAAGAAAATGTTGACACATTTCAATTTATAATTTGTTACCTTGAGGACTGTTCATTTGAGAAAATCACACGATAAAGTAAATCAAAAGCCTAAGTTAACTTATGAATTACTTTATCTTTTGATATAATTGTTTAGTGCATGTTTCCCCTATATATATTCTATAATAGACAGGAAATAATTATATAAAAAGTAAATTATCTGTGTAATATTTATAATAGTGATAATAATTACATTAAATAATGTAATGTATGGAATTATAAGAGTAAATCTACCTGTGTTAATAGACTAACTTGTTTTTTGTCAATTGTTTGAAATAATACAATGTATTTCTAAAATATAAACTATATAAAGCTTTTAATTATATAATTGGAATTACCCTTTCAGTAATTGTTACACAAAGGAGTAATCGAGTATGCAACTTTATAATGTTTATTGCAACTAAATGCTTACTTTTCTGCATGAGTGCAGTGTTAGTTTTTATTTTAATTTCTAACTTCAAAAGAATAGGGCATAACATACTTAAAAAAAAAAAACTTTAACATTAAAGTGTTAAAATACAGATTTTTTTCCTATATCCCAGTAACCTAGAAACTAATGGTTGTTATTTTTCAGGATTGTAAGGTTTTTAAAGTGATATTTACTATTTGCTATGTTACAATATTAAACTAAAACACAGTTTTTTTCACAGATTGTATTTTTCCGCTTACATCTAGTATAATTCCTTAGCTAATAAATGAAGCTACTAATAAATTTAAAAAATATATATTACAAACTGAATACTAGTTAAACAATGAAAGTTTTATACAGTCTGCATTTGAACTTAGAAATCAAATTAGTTCAAGTTGAAGAGGATATCCAGATCATTGCACAAGCATGTCACTTAAAACAAATGACTGTTGAAACTTGAAAAATAGTAAAAAATGAATTGATGCCCTTTTCAAAAGGTATAACTCTCTCTTACCTTTTTACCTTATGACCAAGATTAAAAGGCAACAACAAAAGAAGACATCTTCCTTGTACATTTTTTTTTCTATATTTCAGACATTCCAGAATGCTGAAAGTGACGTCGGGAAGTTCTGAATGTCCTGGGTTAAAATCCCGTAGCTCTTTTTAGACTGTGAGTCCTCTCACAGTCCAAAAAGATGATTGTTCATTGGTCTCTATAAATTGTCACTAGGTTTGAGTGTGTGCTTGCATGGTTGTTTGGTTTCTCTGTGTTACCCTGTGATGGACTGGTTCTTGACCTGTCCAGAGGGTACACCACCTCTTGCCCAATGACCACTGGTGATAGGCACCCACCCCCCTTCCACGACCCTGCAAGGACAAGACAAGGTATAGATGGATGGATGGATGGATTCATGAATTCTGGGTAGTTTCATCATATTGTTTGAGGTCTGCAGAAATTGAGGTATAAATAAAATATAAAACACATTATCTCTAAAAATAATTCCTCAGATTGCTCAATAAATTATCTCCTCAAAAAGTTGAATTCTTTCACTGATTCAGTTAAAAAAAGATTTACTCAAATCTTACATATATTCATGAAGAGTGATATAGCTTGGTTATATTTCTGTTAATATTGAGGATTATGGGTTACAGCTAATAAAAATCCGATTCATCTTCACAGAAAACTGGCTTACCTAAAACCAATAAAAGGCTGTTTTAACACAGAAATGTCATGTTATGATGACATTACAGCCAACACAGTCATGGAGAAGACGGCTGACTTGATAGTTCTCTGGGGCAACATTTCTTTAAAAAAATATATGAGTACAATATCTGATAGTTCTCAAGCGTTGATGCTTTATCTTAAACAGGCTCGTTTATTTGAAAACGAGCTGTGAGGGTGTTTGGGTTTTTTTTAGCGTCGTTGCAGTCCACACTCCTTATCAGTTGATGGTGGTATTGCACCAGATTGTTGCTTGCAATCCGTCAAAAGAAACCCCCCAAAAACCCTAAGAAGTAATAGAACAAGAAAAAACGAGTCGGGTCTGGGTTTATTTCCCGAGCCTGTCTCACTTCCTTAATTCTGACATGCACAAGCTCGTGTCCGAACATCACGAACAAGGTGTTTACAAAATGGCAGAAATCCAGCTTATTCTCATGACTGTTGACAGGAAGGTGTCTTGTTTAAAGGCTTTTTTTTCAAATGTTATGTTCAAATGTCTTCTGAGAAAGGCTGCTGAAACGTTTATTATACTTTAAAGCCTTATGTAAACAGTCTCAATGACAGTTCCGGGTCCTGCTGAAAGTACAGCATGCTTCGGAATGATAAAGATCTACTACATTCATGATATGAAGCTTTCTACCACAACATAAAGGGGAACGGGTGAAAGTCATGTGTCGCTCTTGTTCTCCGACGGGTTGGAGTCCTTAAAACCGGAGCAGCAGATGGAGTTTCCCGCGTTAGCTTTACAGCACCGGCGCATGTCTCGGATCACCTCTTCGCACAGACTCTCCATGTACTTATTAGCTGCAGGATGGGGAAGGAGTTAGTCAAATATCTTCCAAGGGTTGAGCCTAAAACAAAACACAACATATGTAGTACCTTGTAAACACGTCTGGATGGCGCACGCTTGCTTTTGACAAGGATCTTTTTGCGGCATTTCTGAAAATAATTTTTTAAGACGTTATGTTGTATTTAACATCTAAACTGACCCAAACTGACTCCCACCTCTGTTGATAACATTGAGGCTAACCGCAATATGCTACCTCCTCCTGGTACACTGTTTTGATCATGTGACGCATCGACGGCCAATCGCCTTTTTAAAATAAGATAAACAGCGACATCTTGTGGAGGGAGGCAGGATGACAGATTGAACCTTTAAATTGATGTAAAACTCGTATATGGCAAAACCTTAAATATTTAAATTAGTAGTCAAAATGACCCATCATTAGTCCATTTAAAATAATACGTAAAAATACATAGTTTCAATGTTTCAATAAATTGTTTCAATAAAAAAAACAGCACATCTCTGAAAAACATGCAGCTTTGTTATCAAATTCCAGTCAGCTTATGAGCATCTGTGTTGAACAAAGCTGAAGTATCACTTAAGCCCAGTAGATGCCTGAAATTAGAGTCCCTGTACTGATGAGTCATCTGGAAAGATGGTTAAATTCAAAGTCAGACTCAAAATGAAACCAGAAAGGAGAACAAAAGTGCTTATATTGGAAGGCATTACATCATTTAATATACTGCTGGAGTTTATTTTTTAACAAAACCCAAGGCTGAAATTAGTAATCTAAGAAAAAACAAATGCATCACCTTCAATAAGTTAGCCAGTTAGTAAAAAGCTTCTTTTTATTGAACTTTTATTGATAAAGATAAGAAAATCAAACCAAGAAACAACTCATATTTACAGTAATTCCCTGCTGCTATTCATTGCAGTGCCAATAGTAGCTATGTTTTTTTCAAATGTTACAGGACTTCATTACATTAGTGGGTAAATAAGGCTAGCAAAAATATAAATTATACAACAAATATCAAATGTAAATCCTAAAATGTGAAATCTACCCTTAGACAACACACACATATATATCTATATCTAACTCTGGATGGTAAACTGATCCCCATCATCACTGAATCATAAATTTGTCATCTTTCCCATCTCCAAAGTGGCAACAGTAAAATCAACATGGTGGAAATTTCCCCATGAGTCAGACAGCAGGCCAACCCAAGACAGCGAGCTTCAAACACCTGAGTGACAGCAAGAGGAGATTTCAGGATTAGGATGGAGAGTTTGGAGCATTTTAATAGCTGCAGCAACACATACATCTTCCCTCTACCTTTGATCTTTTCTTTGATAATGAACTGCTTGCTCTTCTTTTCTAGCATGTTAGAGGCAGTGCATGTGTAGGTGCCTGGGAGCAGCGAGGAGGAAGTGATAACTGCTTCCGCCTTCATCCGCTCCTCTGTGGGATGGGATGATTGCCAGCTGTATACAGGCTCAGGGTTTCCTGAGGCTGTGCAGTTAAAAGTGATTTCAGCTCCTGCAGTAAAGTCGAACACCTCTGTTTCAGGACTTAGAAATGTTGGAGGGACTAAAAAGAAAATAAAAAAATAAACAGTGATTAATTTTCCATATAAACAGTACCATGAAAAGTATTCATAACGCTTCAATTTTTTCATATTTTTGACATTTAAGTCAAAAATGTGAATGCATTTTATTTTGAATGATGTGATATACCAACACAAAGTAAATGTCAAGCAGAAGAAATATGATACATGGTTTTTAAAATTCTTTACAAATGAAAATCTGAAAAGGGTGATGTACATTTGTATTCACCCTGCCTTCACACTAACAACTGTTAATAAGATCTCAGGCAAGCAATTTTCTCCGAAGTCTGAAGCTTTGACTAAAATGATGAGGAACTAACTAATGCTTTTAAATATAGATATTATACCAAATGCAGATTCAAGTGGCTTCTCGGTTTTTTCATGGAAAAATTGCTATGAATTTCCACAACAGAATGACACTAAAAGTACCAGTGATATTTTTTTTGAGTCTTTTTATGTTTTTTTTATTACATCTTTTTGCACAAATATCAACATCCCATGAAAAATGTATCCAACCTGATTGGCAAAGGTTCTTTGTTGTAAAACCAAAAAATACGAATAAAAGGGTGGTTCTTTAAAAATGACAACACATTTCCTATAGTAAATATTTTTCAGTAGTAGTCTTTTTTTTTTTTTAAAGACATTTTGGGCTCTAAATTTCCATTTAGCTGGACTGAGGTCAGAAATGGCTCTTTAGATTCTAAAGGTTGCAGACCCCCAGTTTAGATCAAAGCATATTCATGTGTTAGAATGGCCAAGTCGAAGTTCAAACCTAAATCCAACTGGGAATCTGTGACAAGACTTGAAAATTCGTCTTCTAAGACACTTTAATGTATAGTTTTCTTTCCAGTCCTCAATTGTGCTCTCGTTTTGTGTTGGTCTGTGCCATGAAATCCCCCCAAATTAAAACGTGATCTACGTAATTGAGTGGAATGTGCATCATAACTCACAGTATATGGACACAGTGAGGGGCTCTGAGGCCAGAGTGGGAGGGGGCTGTGGTCCCTCTGGCCCAAGCTCCAGCTCTGCTACACACTTGTACTCTGCATCGTTCTCTGCTTTTGTTGGCGTGATGACGAGGGTAGAGGACACTTGGACGGGTGAAGAAGATGTGAGATCAGCGAAGGAGTGCTGATAAACCTCAGTCTGGCCTCGGTACCACCTCAGTGTGAGGTACTGGACAGGAGCAATATTCTGAACCTCACAGAGCAACTGGTACTCTTTTCCTTCCACCATGGGGCCAGTGTGGTTTGTCTGCCTGATGGAAATGCTGTCTGGGGATTCTATGTAAATAATACACAGATTTCTTGTCAGGAAAACAAATTCATTTGAGTTTCAAACACATGTTTAGGTTAAGAGCTTACTCACTGTAGAGGACAAGGTTTAGTTTCTCCTCACACTGTCTCGGAGCTGTGAAAAAAACCCCATAGCAAATGGGTTCCTCTATCCAGTCAATAAGACTGTCTACCTTCCACTGGACAGACCGGTCCTCCTGCGTGTGCACCGCACTGATGGCCGATTCCCAACCAAGGACACGAACTGGCCGTGTGGCTTCACAGCTGACTGTCACCGACTCGCCAAAGCCCAACACAACCCGGGACGGCTTGAGAATGAGGGAGCAACCTTCTCCTGACACTGGAGAAGGCAGTAGCAGTCACCATCAAAGCAAGTGGAATCAAATGCCATATTTTATATTAACAGATTATTAAACTTTGTACAGGATCTGCCTCCTTACAGATTTCTACCGTTTTTGATTTTTATTCACATCTAATTGTTTCAGATCATCAAACAAATTTTAATATTCCATTCAATAGTTTATTTTTATTGATGCTGAGGCACTTTACAAAACAAACACATCCAATTTATGTACAGAAATATACAGTGGAGTCAAGTTCAATTTATTTTGCTAATTGGTAAAAAGTTTTCTATTTAAGGTACCCCTATCGATTGCATCTAGTTACTGACTTTGCAGCAATCTCCTCTCACGTAATTATACATAAATGACCTTAATGACTACAAAAAGCAGTTTTTTAAATGATGATTTCATTCATTAAGGGGGGATGTTTTTTTGGAAACTGGCAACACTCAGTCCTGATTACTGCCAGAGATTTAGCAGTCTGAGACCCACAGGGAGAGTCATTATCCATAAACGTTTAAAACATGGAAAATTGGTAAATCTTCCAAGGAAGTACTGGTCTACCAAACATACCCCAACAGCTCATCGACAACTCATCCAGGAGGTTACAAAAGAACCCAGAACAGCATCTAAAGCACAGCAGGCTTCAATTGCCTCATTTCCAGTCAGTGTTCATGATTCAACAATAGGAAAGTGACGGGGCAAAAATGGCATTCATTGGAGAGCTTCAAGAGAAAAACCACTCCTGACTCCTAACACATCAGCCAAAAAACAACTTTATGATACTAAAGTCCTTTGGGAAAATATTTAGTTGACTGACTAAAGTGAAACCTTTAATAACATGTGCATCCCTTTACATCTGTTGTAAAGCTAACATAGCATTTAAGAAAAAGAACATCATACCGACAGTCAAACATGGTGGGGGTAGTGTGATGGTCTGGTGCTGCTTTGATGCTTTAGGACCTGGATACGATGCTGTATTTATGAGACCATGAATTCTGCTCTGTCACTTGGGTTATGCAGCAGGACATTAATCCAAAGCACACCAGCAAGTCCACCTCTAAATACCTTTTAAAAATGAAGGTCTTGGAGTGGCCTAGTCAAAGACCAGATTTAAAACCAATTAAGTTGCTGCGGTATTGTCTTAAACAGATTCTTTTTCAACAAACCTTCCAAGGGTCTGACTTAAATAGACTTTGCTAAGTGAACCAAAATTACTCGACGGCAAAGTAAAAAGACTTGTTGCAAGTCATCACAAATGCTAGATGGCAGTTGCTGATACTAAGGGTGGCACAAGAAGGGTGCATTTAGTTTTTCACATAGGGTCAAGTTGGTTTGGATAGCATTTCCCCTTAGAAATCATCATTTTAAAACTACATTTTTTGTTAAGGTTTAATTATCATGATAGATTGTATGAAACATCTATGTTACAAAAGTAAAAACAGAAAATCTTGAAGGGGGAAATATTTTTCACAGCACTGTAAATAAAAACTAGCATGCAAATCAGAGTCTAGAAGAATGGGTTTAATCCCAATTCTAACACAAAAAGCATTTGTTTCGGATATTGATTTTTATTTTATTTTACATTTACTAATTGCAGTGTAATTTCACCATAGACATAATGCATGAGTATGTTAATCCAAGCTATTCATTCATCACAGTTTCGGCCCTGTACATCATCAACATCCGAAACAAGCTACAGGAAACATGTAGTCTACAAAGTCTTACCTGTATAAAACATACAAAATATGAGGCTCCAAATAAGAAAGTTGTGTCCCATGGTATTGTTATTTTTTGCACTGGTTGTCGACAGACAGAAAATTCCAACTTGAACAACCCTGGCAACTCTGCAGGGAACTATGTTGGAACAAAGCAGAGATCCCTCCCAGCTGACTTTACAGATGGGAGGGGGTAAAAAGGGGAAAAGTAAAGGGGAAGAGTGGGAAAGTTAACACAGCCCATTATTGTTTTTGTTTTACAGAGAATTAAAAGCTCACAAATACATCTGTAGATGTGCAACAGGAATACCTCACCCACCAGAAACTTACAACTAAATATGTGGAACAAATTGCTACTTCATCTGCACATCCTCAATTAAAAATAAACATACATAATTATGAACTTCCCCATTGAGATTTGGCCATGATAGAGACTCATGAAACATTTCCGCACTTATTTTAGGTGTCTAATCATAGAGAGCTGTGCAAAACTATTTTCAGTTCCTTTTGCACACTTGTTTAAAACGCCCTGAGGCCTTCATGCTTTGTTAAAACCCAGCAGGCAGGAGAGCCAGTCTCCTGCAGCATGTGAGTTTATAAGACTCACACTGTGACCAGAATGCTGCACAGAATAGCAGCCCTGACTGTAACTGTGGTGCAGGAGAGCAAACATCAAAAACAGATGCTTTTTAATGTATTTATAGAGAGGACAGCTGGGAAACTTTACACCTTACAGAGTACATTCTCATGTTACTGGCAGCTTTAAATATGCCATAGCAAGTTTACCATTGACATGTGTAACACTTTATATTTTAACTCTTTGACTTAATGTGCTGTATCCCATCTGCTGGGGTGTTATGGCAGCACAAGAGAAGCATAAACAAAGAGTTGACCTACTTTTTCAGCTAAATCTCTGTTGGAAATGGCAGAACTCAGAGGACACAATTTTTTGACTAGTATAATAAAAAAAAAACACTTTATTTTGGCAGCTGCAGACATGATTACACATTCTCCTCCTTACATTCACTTTGTTAGGATCTAATTAGTATGGTAGTCTCAGTGCTGTGTAATGTAAGGCTGTCTGAAAGAGGCAGAGAAAGGCGTCCGAGGAACTGACAAAGGGGGGGGGGGCAAGGAAACACAGACGCTGTTTTGACTTAGCCTCAATCAGTATTCTGCTTAAGGACGTCACTAACAGAGAAGGTGGCTCAATAATATGTTAACCATTTGTATTACGGTTTTTTTCTGTTTTCAGTTATTTTAATGTTCACATAAAAGTTTATTATGCTCGACTTGTCAAGATTTTTTCATTTGCTTTAAACCCAGTAGGTTCATTTTAACAACCAGTTGTTACAGAAATGGCATGCTCTTTCTACTTGGGCAAAATAAGAAAACACAAGAAGGCACAACATTGCAAACAAATTGCAAATTGCAAAGTCAATTTTGCAGAAGGTATCTAGATTTATTAACAAACACCAAAAAATGAGAAAAAACATTAACCCTGCATGCAGCTGTGTTCTGAGTAACATCCAGTAATTACTGTAGCTGTAACGGAACTTCCTATAATAAAAATAGCTAAAACAAACAAGCTGATCGCTTTGTTTTAAAATAAGAACATAGAAACAATGTGTCAGCAAAAGGCCAATAATCTTTTTTGCATCTACAGCTTAAAAGATTAGTGCATAGTCCAACTGAGGAAAGCAAAGAAAAATCTTCATTAAGGACATTTGAAATAATACCCTGTAGGCATCTAACTTGACCCTGGAAAAGATCCTCAATGGTTGTCCTGATGGCCTAAGTGAATGGTACAACAGATTTTCCTATGAAAGTCCTCAAAGCTACAGCAGGTACCATCTACTACAGGATGAACCACTGCAAACACGTCAAACTGAGAAGGAAATCATCCCTCTTGTTCCGGCTGTGAAAGCTAAAAAACAGCCGCTGATAAACAAGAGGATAAGGTTAAAGATGGGGTGGAAAATGACTTTAATATTAAACAGATATAAAAAAATGTAAGGATACAAAAATGATGATATGCAAAACTACTTCCAGGCAATGATAACGGGTAATTATGTCATATTGATATGCTGAAAACTACTCAATGTACAGCTACGTCGAAAACTGGCTTCCTCAAATGTAAACAATATACTCCCAGCACCTGCATCTTACTCACCAAAGATCAGTTTAGATTAGACCAACCCTAAAATGCATGCTTTTTGTAATGTGGGAGGAATATGAAATACTTGAAATATGAAGTATATACTTGAATATGAAGTACTTGAAAGATACTACTAAGGAAGTAAAAACGGCTTGGCTGAGCTGAAGAAAGTGTGACCATGTCTGCATACAACACTTTTTTTTAAATCAGAGAGTTTACATTCACTTGAGAAACCAGTTTCTTTTAGTTTTTGGACAACTATGGAAGACAACAATTAAAGTATAACTTGAACCCAGAAGTTAAATGCAAATAAAGCTCAGAGAAAAAGAGGCGGGTCATACCTCCTATCATTAACCCTTAGATGCATAAGTGGGTCAAAAATTACCTGGTTAGGCAACGTCTTTTTAACAAAAAGTTATTATTTCATATTCCAGCTATTCCTCTAAATCGCCCTAATTGATATCATGCCATTTTACAAAATTCTAATTTTTGTATTGCTACCCCAAGCTTCCATTAATGGCTCAAAAATCATTGTGTTTTTACAAAGTAAATACATTAAAAAGTCAATATTCTTCTCTATTATTAAACCTCCTCCCTGGTGGGAGGTTCTACTGAAGCCCCGTGACAGGTCTTGATTATCATAAAAACATGTTTCTGTTTTTTTTGGTTGTAAAATTTGAACAAAATTTTCGGGCTGAAAAAAAATCAACGCCCCAAAAGGCCCTTGTTCCCAAAAAAATTAAAAAAGCCCCTTAAAACCCAATGTTTTATTCAAAGGATTTTTTATTAAAGTTGTTTTTCCGGAAATCGGAAATTTTTTTTGGGGTTTTCAACAAACCAAAAATTTTGACCCACCTTGATGACCCTTTAAATTTTTGGGGGGTTTTTTTTTTGTTTTTTTTCTTAAATTTCCCTTTCTGTTCTATAGTTGTTGCCATTTGATCATTACTTTGTGCTTCATAGCTTATTCTCCTAGTATTTATTCTGTTAGATCTCTGTAAATTTTTTTCCTTTTGTTTGGGAAAAAATTTTTTCCTTGTGGTCCCAGCTGAGCCTTTTTCCCCCCTTTTCAGCAGTCATGACTTTATGGAGATTCTTCCAAAAAAAATTTGGGAATTTTTTTAAGAAGAAAAAATTCTTTGAAAAATACTCCCCAGAGGGTTTCCCTTCATCCTAAACAATTTGAGACAACAGGGGAAAGGGAAACTGTAAAATTTGATCTGTTTTTTTGGGACTGTTTTTCCGTGGAGTTTTCCTGATTATCAGAAATTTTAAAGCTTTCACCCTAAAACCTTCTAAAACTTTTTTTTAGACCAACCCCAACCCCAAATTTTTAAAAATTTAAAGGAAAGTTGCCCTCTAAATTACCGCCCCTTTTTAGAAT
This sequence comes from Crenichthys baileyi, assembly GCA_036173005.1. NCBI lineage: Eukaryota > Metazoa > Chordata > Actinopteri > Cyprinodontiformes > Goodeidae > Crenichthys > Crenichthys baileyi. Next base: position 37,315 of record JAHHUM010002981.1, on the reverse strand, counting down.
GATTAAATTCAAATTTTTAGAAAATGGGTATGTACCACAGGTTTTTTAAGGTAGCTTTTAAATTAAAACCTTTTGTTTAAAAAACCCTTTTCCGTTTTTTGAAAAAATTACTTCATAAAATTCCCGGGACCAATTTTCCAAATTTTTCCATTCTTATAAAAATTTCTTTGAGGAAAAATATTTTGCAATCAATGTGTGAGCTTTTTACCCCACAATAAAACCGTTTGAAACGGTTTTTCAGTCGGGTTTTTTTTCAGAGCTAAATCATAGCATTTTTGAACAGCTCTGAAAAAAGTCACTAATGAAAAATTCTTTGGCTTCAGATAAGGACTTTTGCTTACTTGGTTTTTTTCCTTTTTTAATCTCAGTGTTTGGCATTTTTTTTACAGTCCGGCCCCATAATATTTTCCCCCAAAAGGAAAAGGGCGGGGAATTTTCCCCTGTGGGATCGGGGGGAACAGCACTGGGGCGGGTTTTTAAAATCTTTTTTTTCTGACAGATTCCATTTTGGTTTCCAGGGTAAAATAAATCTTTCCCCTTTAACTCCAAAGGGGTTTTAATTGTTAATTTCCCCACGGGGGTTTTCCCCAATATTTGGGCCCCATTTCTCTTTTATTTTATATAAAATTTGGTTTTTTTCCCAATGGTAAAATTATCAGGCGGCATAGAAGAAATTTTGTTCCTTTTAAACCTTTTGGAACTCCCGCTTTACTTACCCAAATAAAATCCGGGATGGGGCCCAACCGGGTTAGATAAACCTAAAAGGGCCGGGGTTTTTGAAGACATAAAAATTTGGGGATTTTTTCTTTTAAATTTTTTGGCTTCAAAATTTCCCAGACAAGAAGAAGTTTTTTTTCGTTTTTGGGCCCCGGAGCCCTTTAAAAAAGAAACTTTTTATAAATCACTTAACCCAGAGGGCCCATTAAATTGCCCTCCTTTTTAAAAAAAGTAAAAAAACCTTGGTTTTATTTTTTCCCCCGGGAAAATTTTTCCTTTTTAAACCCCATATTAAAAGGGTTTCTGGGGTTTTCCCTTTTCTTTCCCTCAGGAACTTTGGGCCAAAAATTGAAAATTTTTTCCCTGTCGGTTTTTAAATTTGCGGGAAAAAACATTCCCATGCATTTGTTTACTTCGACGGCCCAAATTGTAATTCTTTACTTCGGGATGCCCAAAAATGCAGTTAAAAGTTCGGGTGATTAAAAAGGGCTCAGCAAGATTTCTGTTTAAAAAATTAAAAAGAGAGATCATATTTCCCCTATTTTTTAAGGTTCCCTTCATTGGCTCCCTGTTAATCCAAATAAAATTTTAAAAATTTCCCTCCCCCCAATAAAAACCCCTTTAATAAATTTAGCTCCATCATACATCAGAGATCTGATTGTTTCCATAGTTCCTAACAGAGCACTTCTTTCCCTCAGATTTGCTGGTTTACTGGGGTTTCCTAAGCCCCCTAGAAGTAAATGGGAGGCAACCCTTTTTGTTATCAGCCCCTTTTTTTTTGGGGGAACCAGCTCCCTTTTTAGTCCGTGAGGTGGACACCCGGCCCATTTTTAAGGCTAGGTTTAAAAACCCTTTCCCCTTTTTTGAAAAACTTATAGTTAAGTGGCTTGGGTTTATCCAGAGTTTATCTTCCTTTTTTTTTGCTCGGTTTCTTCTCCCCTTTTTTGGAAGGGATTAAGGGGGAGTCAGGTTTAGCCTAAACCGGCTCAGTTACGGTTGGGGTTTCAAAACACCCCCTCCTTTTTTCTGCTACTGTATGGCCCCCTCTCTTTTAAAAATTGGTTATGGTAAATTTCTGACGAGAGAGGTATCCCCCAAACATTGTGGGTTTTAGTATAACAAGGGGGGCCCTCAGTGGGCTCTAGATGGAAAACCCTTTTACTTTTTTAAAGGGTAGGGGGTTAAAATTTCCTTTTTGAAAAAAGCTTTAGTTAGAGTGGCTTAGGTTATCCTGAGCTATCTCTGTAGTTATGCTGCTATAGGCTTAGGCTGCTGGAGGACATAATGACCACTTTCACCCTCTTCGCTACTTTCTCACACTACTCTTCAATTTTGTATTATTTGCTGTTATTTCAGCTTTTAACTTTGTTCTCTCTCTTTTCTCTTCCTAGAAGCTACACCTGGCCTGAGTCTGTGTCTACCTGTGACACCTTTCTGGATAGGGGCATCGTCCGAGCTTCTGCTGGCAACAACTTAATGCTCACCCGCTACCGATGATCCACATGGCCCTGTCTTTCAGTGTTTAACCCTTTCTCTCTCCTAGACATAGCTACTGACTGAGCTTTTACTGTAACTAACTCTATGTGCTCTCTTCAGACTCTGAACTTGAAAACTGGCTCAGAGTTTATCTGTTCCTTCTTTCTAGGTGAAACGCATAAAGGAGCTACATCCATTAACATTTACTTTTCCTTCCCATAGAAAGTACTCCTGGATCAGTGCTTCTTTGTTCTCTTTGTGTCTCTCTAACCCCCAGTCGGTCGTGGCAGATGGCCGCTCACACTGAGCCTGGTTCTGCTGGAGGTTTCTTCCTGTTAAAAGGGAGTTTTTCCTCTCCACTGTCGCTACATGCATGCTCAGTATGAGGGATTGCTGCAAAGTCAACGCCAGTGACTGTCCACTGTCTCTACATGTTCATCCGGGAGGAGGGAATGCTGCAAGTCACTGACTGGATGCAATCTGCTGGGTTTCCTTTCCTTAGATAGAAAAACTTTTTATCCAATTTGAATAAATAACAGAATCTGGCTGCACTGTTCAATGATTAAGATTAATTGGAATGTATGTACCTGACTTTTGTGAAGTGCCTTGAGACGACATGTGTTGTGAATTGGCGCTATATAAATAAACTGAATTGAGTTGAAACTGAATTTATTTTTTTAGTCTCTCTCCCTCAGTCTCCCTGCGCTCCTCCTGACTGAGCTGCTTCACATAATCCTCTGATTGACTCACCTGCTTTCAATGCCATTGTCTACTTGTCCCAGAATTGTTACCAATTCTCATTGTTCCCAGCTGGATTTTCCCGTTACACTCCCCGTTTATGTCCATATTCCTGTGACTCTCCACATTAGTTCAGCCTATTTTCCTTTTCTTCATTTCCCTCGTGCCTCCTGTAAGTTTCCCGTCTTTATTTAATAAATTATTATAATGTTCATCCAATGCCCTTAACCAGGGCTGGTGCTATACCTAGTTCATATCTGGTTCTACAAAGAGAGCAGTTTGCATTTCCACCACCTCAGGGCCAAGTCAGAACCACGCCATTACATTATAGGTATCATCCAGCTAATGTTTAACCATCCCGTGTTTCATTGTGTTTGTCTGTGAAGGGTCATTGTACATGTGTACATTATACATGTGTATTTATCCCAGTGTCCCTGCAAACAAACAATAACCAATAATCACCACTTTCATTTACTGACAATGTTATTAGCAACCAGTGGTGCTTATGAACTCTTCACAAGCCTAAACAGCTAAACTCCGCACACACTTATTTTTTTTTTTAAGCCGTGCTGTTTCTAACTGTTTTTTTGTTCAGGAATTTTTAACATGGCCCCTCACAACCCTTTCTTTGGCTGCTGTTCCCCAGACCTCCCCCTTTTGGCTGTTCTTTCCCTCTTGACTTGGACTGGTTCAAGGTTAGGTATGGAGTTTTTTCAAGAAGAAAGTCATGAACACCCCAGTTTTTCAGGGCCAGAGGTAGAACCTGGGCCATTAGAAACAAAAAGAACTGGTACTAAGTAGCACTTATATCAGTTAAGCACTAGAATCAGTTTGGTTAAAACAGGCCCCATACATGTGCCCCCAAAGAGCAAAGGTTCTATGATATCCTCCTTAAAAATAAACCCCATCTTACATTTTTGCTGCTTCCATTTTTTAAAGGAATGTCATAGTTTGGTTTCTTGTTGGACCAAAATGCAGGGAAGAACTCCTGAAGCTCGAGGTTTTCAGGTAAGATGAGTCTTTACTATCCATGGCAGGACACAGACAGGGCAGCCAACACACAAGATCGCACATACACATAACATAACAAGGAACCAGCAGGAAAGAACAGAAAGAAACAGGCTTAAATACAAAACTGAATAGCAGGGGGAACCAATGACAAACGTGACAAGACAATGAGGGGAAAACACAGAACAGTGGGGTTGGGGTGCAGGGAGAACAGAAAACAAAGGAATAGACCAGGTAATATTACAAAAACACAAACTCAATAACTCAAAACACAAGCAGGTATGACAAGGAAAACATGATAGAGCAACATTTCTAACTGGACAATTATAATAGGAAAAATGAAACAATGTAGTGCATAAAATACAGAAACAAAAAATCTAAATAAACAAAACACATACTTAAAGCATATATTAACTGACTTTGTTTGTAATCAAATAATAGGCTAAAAACATCTAATACACTGCCTGGCCAAGTCGGCACCTGGATTTAACTAAGCAAATAGGTATGAGCCTCCCATTGGATTATTATTGCATGGGCGATTATGTTTCAGCTGGCAACAAGTTATTTAATCCCAACTGGTGCAATGAGTTGCTTCTTATTTCCTAAACAACCATGTCGAAAGAAACATCCCGCGGTCGTGGAAAAGATGTCAGTCTGTTTCAGAAGGGTCAAATCATTGGCATCCATGAAGCAGAGAAAACATCTAAGGAGATTGCAGAATGTACCAAAATTGGGTTAGGAACTGTCCAACACATTATTAAAAACTGGAAGGACAGTGGGGACCCTTCGAGGAAGACATGTGGCCAGAAAAAAATCCTGAATGATCATGATCGGCGATCCCTTAAACGTTTGGTGAAATCAAATCAAAGAAAAACAACAGTAGAATTCTGGGCTATGTTAAATAGTGAAAGTAAGAGCATTTCCACACGCACAATGCGAAGAGAACTCAAGGGATTGGGACTGAGCAGCTGTGTAGCCTTAAGAAAACCACTAATCAATGAGGCTAACCGGGAATAAAGGCTTCAATTTGCTAGGGAGCATAAAGATCGGACTCTGGAGCAATGGAAGAAGGTCATATGGTCTGATGAGTCCAGATTGACCCTGTTCCAGAGTGATGGGAGCATCAGGGTAAGAAGAGAGGCAGGTGAAGTGATGCACCCATCATGCCTAGTGCCTACTGTACAAGCCTGTGGGGGCCGTGCTATGATCTGGGGTTGCTGCAGTTGGTCAAGTCTGGGTTCAGCAACAGTATGTGTTCAAAGAATTAGGTCAGCTGACTACCTGAATATACTGAATGACCAGGTTATTCTATCAATGGATTTTTTTCTTCCCTGATGGCAGGGGTATATTCCAAGATGACAATGCCAGGATTCATCGGACTCGAATTGTGAAAGAGTGTTTCAGGGACCATGAGACATCATTCTCACACATGGATTGGCGACCACAGAGTCCAGACCTTAACCCCATTGAGAATCTATGGGATGAGCTGGAGAAGGCTTTGCACAGCGGTCAGCCTCTACCATCATCAATGCAAGATCTTGGTGAAAATTTAATGCAACACTGAGTGGAAATAAATCTTGTGACATTGCAGACGCTTTTCGAAACAATGCCACAGGGAATGTGTGTCATAATCAAAGCTAAAGGCGGTCCGATGAAATATTATAGTGTGTGACCTTTTTTTTCTGGTGGCGACTTTTTTTTGGCCAGGCAGTGTAATTATAAAAAAGTCCCCATAAATTCTTTAAAGTTTGTAAAGGTTTAATGAGAAAAAGGAAAGGTTCTGATGCAGAGGGGGAGGGGGACCCCCTGGGATTCTTTCTATGCACTGTTTATGAGCAAATCTGAATGCCACATTAAGTATGAAGCTCTGTAACTATGATTCTCCAGACAGTTGGTGACATCTGTGCCCCAATGAGACAGAAAAACCCTCTGGAATACCTATTAGGGAGGAAAATACCCACTAGACTTATTACAACAGTAACATCCTATAACGGTACCACACTGGAAGTAAATCAGCTCCTGAGATCGGCCCATTCCTTCACAAATGTTTGTAGAAGCAGTTTGCATGCCCCTTTGCTGGATTTTATGCACGGAAGATGACACCTGAATGTAATGATTTGTGTTGAGAGAATATGTTCGGCAAGATTTTGTATGTGGTTCATAAGGAAAATGATCCAAAACATCTGGCCAAATCAACAAACAGATTGGTTACCAGTACCAAAACAAACAGTCCTTCATGGCCTTCTTAGTCATCAGACGTAATTCATGTAAAAACCTGTGTTAAATAAAGAGAAGACAGCACCATAGGTAGACAAACATTCATTCATTGTTAAAGAACACTTATACACACATAACACAAAATATTAAAAATAAAACTACAAGTGTGAGATGCTGACTTCCCTTAAATGGGCCACTGTAGTAAAAAAAAGGTGTTTGTCAAGGTTGCTCCCCTGCTGAGCCAAAACACTGGGAAGTGAATGTCTGCTGTGGATCATTTTGATACTTTGTTTACATAATGTGTCCATATTCAACAGTTTTAATTAAACTAGCCTCCTGCCAATGCCAGAACTGGCTATTCATTATTTCTGCAGGACACATTTATTAGCTTGCAGTTGCAAGATTATTATTATTATTGTTTAATATCACTTTGCAATGACTGACCCCTCCTGCAGGACTTCCAACACTTAGCAAATAAACAATCCTGTGAAAATTGTATTACCTTACAAAATAATTTGAACCAAATGTGTTTGGAGAGATGATTTCTAACTGTGCAGTTGGAAAGTGTGTGCATGACTTTGGGAAAATGGTGATTAGATTTACTGTTGATTTAATTGTGCAGTCCATGTGACTAACTGTGGTTTGTTTCTTAGGCCTTATATGGCAAAAAAACAGGTTTAGGGAACCACCTTCTACTGGCACCAATGTTTGATCCCCACACCATAAACTATAGTAACCATTCACACACCTTAGAGGGCAGGTAGGATAAAATATATTATGTGAACGACACATGCGAAATATGACAATCTTCGAATGACAATTCCAACTTTAACAAATCAGGCAACTTTGAATGTAAGCGAGTCACTCTGTGAATGCTATCAAACAAAGCAAAATATACTTTATATATGATGCTTTTTAATATATTATTGAAGGGACCATGGGGGCCAGAATTTTATTTTGAAAGTACTTGTGGGGTCACAAAATTAGATTTTTTTTTCTTGGTGTTGCAAACACTATGTTGTTTTACTTGTTTTACCTCCTCAGCAATAAACTAAACATACAATAGTTATTTCAAACGAGCAAAGTAGTCTGATTTCTGCAGAAAATGGATCTGTAAATCACTGCAGATCCGAATCATACAAATGGTCCTGCAGGGGTGCTGGTGAAAAAGAAAACAAAAAAGCAGCAATGTCATAATTTGTTTGGGGGTTGATTATTGTGACCTAGCTGTGTCAAAAAGTTTTTCATTTAGCCAAGTCTGATAAATAGGCCTGCCCAAACCTGCTTTTCAGTAAAAGTCACTAGATGTCTGTGGTCCTCTTTACTATTAAATTAAATCAAAAACAAAAAAACATGGTTGTTAAAAGATAAATATGTTGTGTTGTACTTCACATATTCTTTTATGTTTTTTAAAAGCACTCCAATGAGTGAAAATAACCAATCAACCAACTGATTCTGCAAGCCAAAGTGATCCCATTCTTGAATTCTGGCCACAATTTCCTGCTTTACGGTGTACATTCTCACAGTACTTGCAGGTTTAAATTTGCCCCAACAAGTTCCCAGGACAAAAGTTTTTAGAATAAAGATTTTATCTTTTAACTCCATGACTAACTGTGCAGTATCCCATCTGCCAGGTTGTTATAGCAACACAAGAAAAATGAAAACACACAGCTGACTCACTTTTCAGCTCAATTTCATTTGGAAATGACACGAATAAACTCAGAGGACACCGTTTTAAGACAAAAATAATAATAAAAGCTTATTATAATCAGCTGAAGACAGGATTAAACACACTTCTCTTTACATTCATTTCTTTGTCAGAATCAAATTAGTGATGAGGACTCAGTGCTTTATAATTTAAGGTGGTCTGAAAGAGCCAAGGGACTGACAAGGAGGGAAAGGAAAAACAAACGCAAAAATCAGTTTTTTGCATAAGGAGGTCACACCACAAAAATGGCTTAGATTTTCATTTAATATAAAGTAACACTGATGAAACAAACCTATTTTAATTAGCTTTGATTTACCAATAATACATTTATATTTTTTATCATTTGTGTGCTTTAAAAAAATCAGATCAAACCAACAACTTATAAAAACATGTTAGTATATTGTATACATATAGGGTATCACAGAAATGGCATGTTTTGTAGGTTTTGCAAGATGATTGAATGTTACCAAAGCACAACATTGCAAACAAATATCAAACGGAAAAGTTATTTTAAAGAACATTACATAATTTACACACACAGCAAAAATGAATTTCATGCATGCAGTTTTGGTCCTAGTACTATCAGTTGCGAAGCTGTAAGGAAGCATTCCTATCTCCAAAAATAATGCAAAAAACATTAATAAAAACTAAAAAAATTTTAAGTTTCACTTTTTTCAAATAGTCTTTTAAGGTGTAAAATGATATTGCATGGATGTAACAACTCATACATTTTTGTTATATCCATAGCTTAAAAGATGGGTGCAAAGTCCAAAAGCTGAACTTTAAAAATTCAGGTGTGATGCTGATCTTAGAGGCTTCCATGTACTACATCGTTTTAGATTACGCAATTTCTGGCTACAAACATCAATGAGACAAAAGAATAAGGTTTTAAAATATGTTTCTTTACTCTGATAACATTTTACCACTCACAACTCCCTCAAATACACACAAACACACACATATGTGTGTGTGTATATAGATATATCTTTTCTTAAGTCAAGTCAAGTCAAGTTTATTTATATAGTGCCTTTCAGCAACAAGGCACTCAAAGCTCACTTTGTACTTTTAACTGTTGGTGTTTGATTGCTGAACATGATGCTTAGTTTTAGTATCAGCATGCAACACCTTTTATATCAGCAAACATTTTAACATGCACTTGAGTAACCAGTCTTTGGTCATCTTAGACAGTTGTGCAGCACAGACACCAAAGTAACACCTTAGCAAAGCAGTAACATCAACTTAAAAACAGATTATCTGAAAGAAAAAGCAGATGCCAAAAAAATGGCCCAGAAGGAGCAACATTTCCTGAAGCAAGTCAGTCACGCGTCCACAGTAAAGCTGTGCTTGTGGAGCCTTGACTTGAGAAACACAATTAAACACCTTCTACAATCATTGTTTAACAGTGGCAATTCTTTGGAGAGGTCAATGAAAGCAGACAGATTTAGCATTTTTAAAGCTACAGCACCCATGTTCATATAAACCCAACCTGAACATGCACCCCACATAAAAGCACTCAATTCTTAAGTGAACTGATGTTTCACAAAGCATTAGTCAACATTAAATTATGAAAAAGCCAGGTTCATATAGGTCCGGATGAGGTAGGTCGATAGTTGCCTCTTTGGAAAGAAAATGTTCCATTTTTTGTCACAAACATGGCACCGCCAATGACGAGCACAGCTCCCAGGGTCAGAAATACTGCCAATATGACTGCTATGGTGGTCCAATTCCCTGTGGGAGATAGAAAGTTTTGTTACATTCTCACTCTCAGCTCATCTGGACAGATCGTGTGGTCTTGCAACAGAAGAGGTTCTTTGTTTATGATAAACCACACATGCCAAAGTAAGGATAACAACAAAGAATGCAGCGATTAAAATCCTGGCAGTGGTCCCTGGTTGAATACCTAATAGGGAACGACAGCATGGAGAGTTATAGACATAAAGAGTAAAGAGTGGGTTAAGAAATACAACAAATGTGTAGTAATGTATTACTTGAAGGTTTGATGACGTTGAAATATTTGGTCGTTCCACCTGCCTCATTAGAGGCTGTGCAGCTGTAGACTCCTGAAACCCTAAAATCCTCAGTTAAAATCGGCCCCGTCACATTTTGCTTATGGATCCCCTTTTGCGTAGGGTATGCAAAATGCCAGCTGTAAACTGGAGTAGGGTTTCCTGTAGCTGTGCAGTTCAACGATATTGTTGTACCAAAAGAAATTTCCAGGGTCTCATTTTTAGGCTCAGTGAAGGTTGCTGGGTCTGATGATGAGCATAAAATAACATACACACAGAGGGGGAAAGAAAGAAATGTAAATACAGTCATCATCTCTTTTTGATGTATAAAATCAAAAAAATTTCAAACTTACACAAAACTGTTAATACATGTGACTCTGATCGCATCGGCGGAGGGCTTTGTCCTGCTGGAGAAAAGTTTAGCCTCGCTTCGCACCAGACCTCTTTTCCATGATCCTCTGCAACAACATTTACTGTTGTTTGAAGGGATTCTTTGACTGGAAGTGGATTGTGACCTTTATGATTCTGTTCATAGATAATTTTATTTCCTTTGTACAAGGCTATGATGAGCCTGTTTGCTGGCGCAACATCTTCAACATCGCACTGCAGGACATAAGATTCTCCAGTGGCCTTCATAGGGCTTATGGGCTTTGGCATCGATACGTTCTTTGGCATTTCTTAAGCAAAAAAAGATCAATAGAGAAATAAGCAAATTATAACTCTAATAATGAATATCTATATCTATCTATCTATCTATCTATCTATCTATCTATCTATCTATCTATCTATCTATCTATCTATCTATCTATCTATCTATCTATCTATCTATCTATCTATCTATCTAGCTATCTAGCTATCTATCTAGCTATCTATACAGGGGTTAGACAATGAAATTGACACACCTGGTTTTAGACCACAATAATTTATTAGTATGGTGTAGGGCCTCCTTTTGCGGCCAATACAGCGTCAATTCGTCTTGGGAATGACATATACAAGTCCTGCACAGTGGTCAGAGGGATTTTAAGCCATTCTTCTTGCAGGATAGTGGCCAGGTCACTACGTGATACTGGTGGAGGAAAACGTTTCCTGACTCGCTCCTCCAAAACACCCCAAAGTGGCTCAATAATATTTAGATCTGGTGACTGTGCAGGCCATGGGAGATGTTCAACTTCACTTTCATGTTCATCAAACCAATCTTTCACCAGTCTCCCGGAAGTGGGGAAAACGGTAAAGGTGGACTCATCAGAGAACAATACATGTTTCTCATTGTCCACAGCCCAAGATTTGCGCTCCTTGCACAATTGAAACCGACGTTTGGGATTGGCATGAGTGACCAAGGAGTTTGGCTATAGCAGCCCGGGCCGTGTATATTGACCCTGTGGAGCTCCCGACGGACAGTGTGTGGAAACAGGCGAGTTGAGGTGCCACATTTAATTCTGCCGTGATTGGGCAGCCGTGGTTTTATGTTTTTTGGATACAATCCGAGTTAGCACCCGAACATCCCTCTCAGACAGCTTCCTCTTGCGTCCACAGTTAATCCTGTTGGATGTGGTTCGTCCTTCTTGGTGTATGCTGACATTACCCTGGATACCGTGGCTCTTGATATCATCACAAAGACTTGCTGTCTTGGTCACAGATGCCGCCAGCAAGACGTGCACCACAATTGTCCTCTTTGAAACTCTGGTATGTCACCCATAATGTTGTGTGCATTCAATATTTTGAGCAAAACTGTGCTCTTACCCTGCCTATTGACCTTCACACTCTGCTCTTACTGGTGCAATGTGCAATCAATGAAGACTGGCTACCAGGCTGGTCCAATTTAGCCATGAAACCTCCCACACTAAAATGACAGGTGTTTCAGTTTCATTGTCCAACCCCTGTATATATATATACATATCTGTGTGTGCATGTGTGTGTGTGTGTGTGTGTGTTTGATTTGCTTAAAACGGTCATCTAAGTAACTTACTGTAAACGGTGATTGGCAGCTTTTTGGTTCTCTGTGTATCATTAGAAAACACAATATAACACTGGGGTTCTGTATTCCATTCTTTAACATTCTCAAGATTCACATTTAAAGTGGACTGTCCCTCTATAAGGCCTGTTCCTCCATATGGAGACTCCCAGCCTATCCCGTCTATATTGCTGCAGAGTGATGCGTTGCAGTTGGCAGTGGCGGAACCTCCAAATTCCACAAAAACCAATGGGGGACGAAACTCAATTTCACAGGAATGGGCAGACTTTCCTAAAGGGACACAGTTGAGATAAATTAAGTGAAAGTTTACTGCACAAACAGCTATTTAAAACAGCCCTGCTAATACTCTGACCCAATCCTAAGAACATAATTATACAGTGGGTAAAATAAGTATAGAACACACCAAGGTTTTTTTTCACATGTAACTAGTCCACGAACTGATTTATGTGTAATGAAGTGGAATGGTAGAGAATATAAGTATTGAACACATGAAGAAAAATTGCCTACAAAACCACAGATACCTACACAAAAAACATCTCTATCAGCTTTGCAAATCTAGACTGAGATTTATTGCACATTCTTCTTTACAAAAGAGCTCAGCTTTAATTTATGACCATGACTTAGTAGGTTTGCAGTGGTGCCACATGCTGTACATTTGATGATTGACTGAACAGTGATTTCTATTGAAAGCTTGGGATATTGTTTTATAACCTAATCCTGCTTTTAAAAACTTTTCCATAACTTTATCTTTGACCTTTCTGCTGTGTTCCATGGTCTTCATGATGCTGTTGATTCACTGAAGTTCTCTAACAAACCTCTGAGGCCTTCACAGAAGAGCTGGATTTAAACTGAGAATAAATCACGCACCGCTGATTCTATTTACCAGATATGTAACCTTTGGAGAAAAGTTGTTGCTCTGGGTTTTATTTTGGGGTAAAAGAGTAAAAGGGGCCTGAATACAAATGCATGCAACACTTTTCAGATTTTTATCAGTAAAAATTGGAAAACAGTGCATAATATGTCTTCCTCATCACAATTATACACTACTCTGTGTTGGATTATCACACAAAATCCCATAAAATACATTGAAGTTTTCATGTGTCAAGGAACTTTATGACAAAACATTGTGATACAATTTTTACTCTTAGTGGCCCATCTATACTGTCCCACAATGTGTGCAATTTCGAATATGTTCACTCTCGATTCTGTACAGGAATTAATTATAACTAGTCCATGAACTAACTTATGTGTAATGAAGTGGAATGGTAGAGGAAACAGGCATGAAAACACATGAGAAAAAGTATGTGCAAAAATGGCTGACAAAACCAGAGACCTACACAAAAAAATCCTACAGTTTTAAAACACTAACGACAATGGTCACAGCTGCACTTCTATAATTCGGCAGTGCCAAGAATAACATTTCAAAAAAAAAAAAGGCCCGGCCAGTTGCTCCTCGTAAAGTTTCTGACAGAGGAGCCTAAATAGTAATCGAAAGTTGTCCAAGGGCCACGGAGCACTTGCAGTGAGCTTCAGACAGAGCTGGAAAGTCTAACCACAATGGTCACTATGCACACTCATGGCACAAGACTCCAACGCTGAAGAAAAAAACATGTTGGAAGTTGTTTTTTAACATTTGGTGCAGAAGATTTACAGAAGCCACTGAACAACTGGGATTATAGTGTGCCCAGATTAGGTCAAAGCTGAACTCTCTGGGTATGATTGCACAAACCATGTTTGGGGAAAAATGGATTGGCAACCCCAAAAACATTACGGCAAAAATGAAATTTGCTGGTCGAAACATCGTGTTTTAGGCTGTCTTACAGTGTAAGGTACCCGTCCAGGGCAAGTTGGGAAAACCATCATCAGCACAGGAAACAAACTCATTTAGAAAGGTTTTTTGCTTCTTTGAACCAATTCTTACATAGCATGGTGTCATATAAAATGTAAAAAAACGTTTTCTGTTTGGTTAAAATAAAATAAGAAATTTATGATGGATGCTGCATCATCCAACATGTTTCAGTGCGTCAGTGCCGATGATATGTGCTTAAATCATACCATAGAAGGACCATTTGGAGTGAAATGCTCTCATCTTAATGATATGATTTTCTATAAAAAAAAACAAAAAACAACAACAACAAAGGCAAACGAAAACTCAACAACTGCTTTACTGCAGCATGGCTTTATGGCTTTAAAACCAGTGCTACTGAAAAAGTATTTTAAGAAACAGCATTTCACTTCTAAAATTACATTGATTGATCTTAGTTTTTCCGGTGTTCAAACAGAGTAAAATCCACTTCTGTCCTAACTAAGATAAAAAAGTTCAGATAAAAAAGGGCAATTATTTATTTTGCATATTGACCCACTTTAAACATGTGGTATGTTCTCTCTACACTGCAAGACTTCCTCAGCAGTCTGGATAGTCAAAATAGCCAACGGCAACTGTTGAAAATGTATAGTTACATTATTACAATTAAATCTTTTGCGTTGCAACTTTGCACGTTTTATATAGATGTTTTGCCTTATCTGTAGCTGTACGGTTTTTAAAATCAGATTCCGACCAAGTAGTTAATACCTAAAAACTTGATCAAGTTCCTTAGAGATAACGTAGCAATGGGCGTGAGCTCTGCTAAAGCCGAGGTGCTCAATATAACTTACTGCACCAGAAGAAGCAGCAATGGATGTTTAATTACCTGCCCACAGGATAAAGATGAGAAACACGAAGAACCGCATCGTTGTTTTAAGCCACTGCTGCATTTTCATAGCAAGGGGAAGTATGGGGAAGAATGGGAATGGCTGAACAGTTTCTTTTTTTTCTTTTTCTGTTGTGTTCCAGGGAGACGCAACTGTCCGGACGGGAACACTGTGGGAATTACGTAGCCTACTGCCGAAAGCAAAAGCAAACGTGGTGCGTTAACGAACATTTCGTAAAGCTCCCCTTTCATGAGTCCTAGCCTTGAAATCGCGCTGCTTCGGTTGAGCTTGGATACCCCATGCGTGCGTGTTCCCCCTTTGTAAGCTGAAGGAGTAGTTCGTGAATTTTAACAATACGAACCGTCCACGAGAGGAATTTAGGAGAACTTCATGTTTTCTAGAGAATATGTTCTCCGCAAAAACTGAAGATGCTTTTTTCCTGATAAACTGGAAGTGTCAGTCCTTCCAAAGAACAGCGTCGAAACGAGTTAATTACCTAAAGAAAAGTTTCCACTTCTGTGCTGTTGAAACATCAGATCTGTTTTTTTTAAAGCAAGCACATTTTAGTTTTTTCTACGTTACTCCAGTTCTCTTTCAAGCAGAGATAATACGCATAAATAGAAAGCACACTGATGTTTGAATCCAAGGGCGTAATTTGTGGGAGGGGTTAGGGGGATTATGACCCCCCAAAAATTTGATCAAGCCATTATCACCCCCCCACCCCCACCGCCACCACTCCGATTTACAAATAGATAATGCATAAATAACTTGTTGATTTTCTTTTAATTCCATTTGCCAGCAAAAAAACATGATCCTCCTCCTCCTCCCAAAAACTTGGTATCGCCCAACCCACTTTGTCCACCAACTATTCACTGTTTGCTGTACTTTGGATTCAGTCGCTGGTGAGAGTGGTTGTACTCCCAAAAAGCAGACAGACAACAATTTTTCACTGTTGGTCGACAACAACACCTTGTAAAAAGATCGAAAATCAAAATGAGGTACATATAATTTATGTATTGTGAAGTTAGTTTTCTCTATGCTGTTCGCACACGCCTGTACACACAGACACACTGAAAGGCGGTGCATATATACTATCTCCGAAATACAGTGGCACCCAGGTGCTTTGTTAGACCTGCCACCTGGACCTCTGGGTCTGAATCTCCAGATGTTTTCAGAACAGCCCTGAATCTCATGAAGAAGACATTTAGGAGTTTATGTCTGTTCAAAAGATGCATTAAGCCCCGAAATGACAGACTTCACAGTTTTATTAAGAACAATCAGATTCATTTCTATTGTGTTCCATATAATCACTGCTCGCTCTACCCAAACTGATAATGAGTCTAAAGGAAAAGAAGACAAAATGTGCGCACACGCGGTACCACAACTGCACAACTACGCGCACAAGCTCAGGCGGACTCGCAATTTGTCCATTCTGGACAAGTCCAGAACGGTTGTTCGGTCCAGGTGCGTCGGCCTGCCTCAATTATCACTTGAAAAGTTACACTAAGTGCATTAAACAGGGCTACAAAAGGGGAAATGGCTCATTTCAGAGCAGCCACGGAGCCAACCAGAGAGTGGCAGCCAGGTGGGTGAGCTCAGAATGGGTTAATTGTAAGCTACCGCTAATCACTTATTCAGCCAGCAAGACATGAGGTGGAGATTCACTAATGAGCATCATCAGGGTCATGATGAGAGACTTTCACCTGAGCTACAGGTGAAATTAAACGGCCTGACTGTGACAGAAAACAGTAGGAACCTCTCTGTGAGATCTCTGTGATATTCTAGCTGGATCTGCATCATGATGTGAAAAATATGTGATTTTAAGTCAAAAGGTTCATGAAAGGTGGAACATATTTTAATGAAATGTTGGGATAGCTCACAGCATAAATAAAATAAATAAATGTGTTTTTAGGGGGTTACCATTCCATTAAAATCTAAGAAAATCAATATTATACCAGTTTTCTTTTTAGAAATGTAAGCAATTATGACAATGGGACAATGTGGGAGAGAGAGTGAGAGAGTAAAAATTTTAAAAAGTAAATAAATAGACGAGAAAAGAAGCCACAGTAAACATAGTTTCTCTGAGTTTAAGAACAACTTTAGTCGGATGGACTGAGCATGTTTCTGAATATCACAAAACGTGTCATTATCTGCTTCAGCCAAATGTTTTTTCATCAGTTATAAACTGATAATCTTCATCCTTCACTTAAATTACTAACAAAAAAATTAAAACCAAGTCAAATTATTGTGAAGCTTTTGAAACACCACAATGCAGTATTCATAAATATAAAGGTGCTTTAAAAATGTTAAATATTTGGTTCTGTGTTAGAAAAAGATGAAGTTAAAGTAACCTTTTTATTAATTGCCAAACTGATGTGGAACAGAAAAACTGCAGAGTAAATACAAAGAAAACAGGAAAGTTAAGTAAATCACAGTAAAAGCATTAGAATGAATTTCTAAATCAGAAATGCGAAATTAGCCTGACGCCTTTTACAAAAGTAAATGATTCAGTAAATAAACAACTAGGCAGAGAGCGTAACCCCCCAATGCTGGAGCCAAAGTTATGCCCTTGCTTGAATCACCACTTAGATAAAAAAAAAAAAGTTTGTGCTACATATACAATATATACAATACAGACATGCCTCAATCAAAAATAAATTGTATGTTTCCACTCATTACACAAAGAGTAGTTTAACTCAAGCTGTTTATTCCAGTTTACTTTGATGATAATAATTACGGCTTACAGCTCATGTGTCTCATAAAATTTTAAATGACCAATGAAAAAAAGATAATTTTAAGACAGAATGGTTGGCCTACTGAAGCGGCTCAACACAAGGGACAGTTGTAACCCATGTATTTGTCTGATAGCTCTAGCTGCAGACCAAAACCCTATGAATCTCTCACAAACTCTTGAATAGGTTATGCTTCACAATCTTCTCAAGGCTGTGGTTTTATCTGTTGCTCAGGCACATTCATGTTTTTCTGGCACACGTTTTCCTTCCACCAAACTTTCCATTAATATATTCAGATAACGCATTCTGTGAACAACCAGTTCAAAGAGTGATTATTTTGATCAACCTTTTGTGGCATGTGGATGTCAGTCACTGTCTGCTGAACAACTGTAAATTCAGCAGTCAATAACATAACATTTCTGAGCAAAAAAAAATATTTTTATTCACTTATGTAACATTCTAACTGTCTGAGAAACAGAATTTGGGGTTTTTATTAGCTGTAAACCTTAACTATAAAAATAATAAAGCCTCGAAAAATACAGTATCACTCTGTATATAATGAAACTATATAATGCATTTAACTTTTGAATTCAATTACTAAAATAGCTAATTATTTGAGATGAAAGTGTACAGGGGTTAATGACCTTTTTTTAATAATACCAAGTTTTTTCTTTTCCCACATTAACTGTACAGACATTTTAAAACAGTACAGTACTCTACCGGTTTGTTGTGTTATAAAATGAGAACTATAAAAAAAATTCTTTTGATAGAACCTGACTGGTTAAGGGAGGAAGCATATTCATGTGTTCATTTTTAACTAAGAAGTTAGAATGTGCAAGTTTCAAGTTGGAAAAATGTACAAAAAGATCCCAAGAAGTCTGAATTCAAAGTAGGAAAGCCACAGGGTTTCTTACCAACCCTGACCTCAAAGTCCAATATGGCTGCCTTGCATATAAACATAATAGTATATACATATAAACATAATAGTCAGAGTAAAACGATTGATTTGCACTCCTAGTATCTCTTAATAGTAACATACCTTAAGAGAAATTTCCAAGATATATGATTCACCTTGGAAATAATTAATACTAGATTCTTCTTGAGCCCAATTATCACCAATAGTTTTTGTATCACATTCATAAACACAATCCTAATTACAACTTTAAATATGGCAATGTATTTGAAACAAAATAATTCAATTCAATTCAATTCAGTTTTATTTATATAGCGCCAATTCACAACACGTCGTCTCAAGGCATTTCACAAAAGTCAGGTACATACATTCCAATTAATCCTAATCATTGAACAGTGCAGTCAGATTCAGTTATTTATTCAAATTGGATAACAAGTTTTTCTGTCTAAGGAAACCCAGCAGATTGCATCCAGTCAGTGACTTGCAGCAGTCACCCCTCTTGGATGAACATGTAGAGACAGTGGACAGTCACTGGCGTTGACTTTGCAGCAATCCCTCATACTGAGCATGCATGTAGTGACAGTGGAGAGGAAAAACTCCCTTTTAACAGGAAGAAACCTCCAGCAGAACCAGGCTCAGTGTGAGTAGCCATCTGCCACGACCGACTGGGGGTCAGAGAGAACAGAGCAGAGACACAAAGAGAAAATAGAAGCACTGATCCAGGAGTACTTTCTGTGGGAAGGAAAAATAAATGTTAATGGATGTAGCTCCTTTAGTCGTTTCACCTAGAAAGAAGGAACAGATAACTCTGAGCCAGTTTTCAAGGTTAGAATCTGAAAGAGAGCACATAGAGTTAGTCACAGTAAAAGCTCGGTCGATCGCCATGTCTAGGAGAGAGAAAGGGTTAAACACTAAAAGACAGGGCCATGTGGATCATCGGTAGAGGGTGAGCATTAAGTTGTTGCCAGCAGACGCTCGGACGATGCCCCTCTACAGAAAGGTGTCACAGGTAGACACAGACTCAGGCCAGGTGTAGCTTCTAGGAAGAGAAAAGAGAGAGAACAAAGTTAAAAGCTGAAATAACAGCAAATAATGCAAAATTGGAGAGTAGTGTGAGAATGTAGGGAAGAGTGTGAAAGTGGTCATTATGTCCTCCAGCAGCCTAAGCCTATAGCAGCATAACTACAGAGATAGCTCAGGATAACCTAAGCCACTCTAACTATAAGCTTTATCAAAAAGGAAAGTTTTAAGCCTAGCCTTAAAAGTAGACAGTTTGTCCATCTAGAGCCCACTGATGGCCATTGTTATACTAAAAACTACAACGATTGGGATACCTCTCTCTGTCAGATTGACCATAACCATTGGAAAAGAGAAGGGGTCATACAGGTAGCAGAAATGGAGGGTGTGTTTGCACCTCAACCATAACTGAGCCGGTTTGGGCTAAACCTGACTCCCCCTTACTTCATCCAAGAGGGAGGGAAGAAGACGGAGGTAAAAAATAAGGAAGATAGCTCAGGATAACCTAAGCCACTCTAACTATAAGCTCTATCAAAAAGGAAAGTTTTAAGCCTAGCCTTAAAAGTAGACAGTTTGTCCATCTAGAGCCCACTGATGGCCATTGTTATACTAAAAACTACAACGATTGGGATACCTCTCTCTGTCAGATTGACCATAACCATTGGAAAAGAGAAGGGGTCATACAGGTAGCAGAAATGGAGGGTGTGTTTGCACCTTAACCATAACTGAGCCGGTTTGGGCTAAACCTGACTCCCCCTTACTTCATCCAAGAGGGAGGGAAGAAGACGGAGGTAAAAAATAAGGAAGATAGCTCAGGATAACCTAAGCCACTCTAACTATAACCTTTATCAAAAAGGAAAGTTTTAAGCCTAGCCTTAAAAGTAGACAGGGTGTCTGCCTCACGGACTAAAACTGGGAGCTGGTTCCACAGGAGAGGAGCTTGATAACTAAAGGATCTGCCTTCCATTCTACTACTAGAGACTCTAGGAACCACAAGTAAACCTGCAGTCTGAGAACGAAGTGCTCTGTTAGGAACGTATGAAACAATCAGATCTCTGATGTATGATGGAGCTAGATCATTAAGGGCTTTATGTGTGAGGAGGAGAATTTTAAATTCTATTCTGGATTTAACAGGGAGCCAATGAAGGGAAGCTAAAATAGGAGAAACATGATCTATCTTTTTAATTTTCATCAGAACTCTTGCTGCAGCATTTTGAATCAGCTGAAGGCTTTTAACTCCATTTTGTGGACATCCTGATAGTAACGAATTACAATAGTCCAGCCTTGAAGTAACAAATGCATGGACTAGTTTTTCAGCGTCACTCCGTGACAGGATATTTTTTAATTTTGGCAATGTTCCGGAGATGAAAGAAGGAAATCCTAGAAAACTGTTTAATATGGGATTAAAATGACATGTCCTGGTCAAAAATAACACCAAGGTTTTTTACTTTATTACCGGAGGTCAATTTAATGCCATCCAGGTTAAGTGATTGACTAAGCAGTTTCTTTTTCAAAGACTCCGGTCCAAAGACGACAACTTCTGTCTTGTCTGAATTTAGAAGCAGAAAATGTAAAGTCATCCAAGTTTTTATGTCTTCAAGACATGCTTGTAGTCTATCTAACTGGCTGGGCTCATCAGGATTCATGGATAAGTAAAGCTGAGAGTCATTAGCGTAACAGTGAAAATTTATCCTATGCTGCCTGATAATTTTACCTATTGGAATCATATAGCCTCCCCTATCTGAATCCGAGTGGTGCTTTGTTATTGGACTTCTGTGCTAGTCATGGATTGTCCATATTCAAACATAAGGGTGTCCACCAGTACACTTGGCACCAGGACACCCTAGGCAGGAGGTCAATGATCGACTTTGTTGTCGTATCATCAGACCTTCGGCCGCATGTTTTGGACACTCGGGTGAAGAGAGGGGCTAAGCTGTCCACTGATCACCACCTGGTGGTGAGTTGGATCCGCTGGAGAAGGAGAAAGCGGGAAAGACTTGGCAGGCCCAAGCGCATAGTGAGGGTCTGCTGGGAACGTCTGGCGGAGCCCTCGGCAAGCGATGTATTCAACTCCCACCTCCGGGAGAGCTTTGACCAGATTCCGGGAGATGTTGGAGACATAGAGTCCGAGTGGACCATGTTCTCCGCATCTATTGTCGATGCTGCTGCCCGTAGCTGTGGCTGTAAGGTCTGCGGTGCCTGTCGCGGCGCCAATCCCAGAACCCACTGGTGGACACCCGCAGTAAGGGATGCTGTCAAGCTGAAGAAGGAGTCCTATCGGCTGTGGTTGGCTTGTGGGAGTCCTGAGGCGGCTGACGGGTACCGTGAGGCCAAGCATGCTGCGGCCCGGGCTGTGGCAGAGACAAAAACTCGGGCTTGGGAGGAGTTCTGTGAGGCCATAGAGAAGGACTACCGGTTGGCCTCGAAGCGATTCTGGCAAACCCTCCGGCGCCTCAGGAGGGGGAAGCAGTGCTTCGCCAACACTCTTTATAGTGGGGGTGGGAGGCTGCTGACCTCGACTGAGGAAATTATCGGGCGGTGGAAGGAGTACTTCGAGGATCTCCTCAATCCTGCCATCACACATTCCCTGGTGGAAACAGAGGCTGGGGACTCGGGGCTGGAGTCTTTCATCACCCAGGCTAAAGTCACCGAGGTAGTTAAAAAGCTCCGCGGTGGCAAGGCTTCGGGGGTGGATGAGATCCGCCCTGAGTACCTCAAATCTCTGGAAGTTGTAGGGCTGTCATGGTTGATACGCCTCTTCAACATTGCGTGGCGGTCGGGGACAGTGCCTCTGAACTGGCAGACTGGGGTGGTGGTCCCCCTTCATAAGAAGGGTGACCGGAGGGTGTGTTCCAACTACAGGGGGATCACACTCCTCAGCCTCCCTGGTAAGGCCTACGCCAGGGTATTGGAGAGGAGAGTCCGGCCGATAGTCGAACCTCGGCTTCAGGAGGAGCAGTGCGGTTTTGGTCCCGGCCGTGGAACACTGGACCAGCTCTATACCCTCTACAGGGTACTCGAGGGTTCATGGGAGTTTGCGCAACCGGTTCACATGTGTTTTGTGGACCTGGGGAAAGCATTCAACTGTGTCCCTCGTGATGCCCTGTGGGGGGTGCTCCAGGAGTATGGAATCGGGGGCCCTTTATTAGGGGCCATCCGGTCCCTGTACGAGCGGAGCAGAAGTTTGGTCCGCATTGCCGGCACTAAGTCGGACCTGTTCCCGGTGCATGTTGGACTCCGGCAGGGCTGCCCTTTGTCACCGGTCCTGTTCATAACTTTTATGGACAGGATTTCTAGACGCAGCCAAGGGCCGGAGGGGGTCTGGTTTGGGGACCAGTGGATTTTGTCTCTTCTTTTTGCAGATGACGTGGTCCTGCTGGCCCCCTCTAGCCAAGACCTACAGCATGCGCTGGGGCGGTTCGCAGCCGAGTGTGAAGCGGCTGGGATGAAGATCAGCTCCTCCAAGTCAGAGGCCATGGTACTCGACCGGAAAAGGGTGGCTTGTCCTCTTCAGGTTGGAGGAGAGTTCCTGCCTCAAGTGGAGGAGTTCAAGTATCTCGTGGTCTTGTTCACGAGTGAGGGAAGAATGGAGCGGGAGATCGACAGACGGATCGGTGCGGCTGCCGCAGTAATGGGGGCGCTGTGCCAGTCGGTTGTGGTGAAGAGAGAGCTGAGCCGAAAAGCGAAGCTCTCGATTTACCCTCACCTATGGCCATGAACTTTGGGTCATGACCGAAAGAACGAGATCCCGGATACAAGCGGCTGAAATGAGCTTCCTCCGTAGGGTGGCTGGGCACTCCCTTAGAGATAGGGTGAGGAGCTCGACCATCCGGGAGGGGCTCGGAGTAGAGCCACTGCTCCTCAACATCGAGAGGAGTCAGTTGAGGTGGCTCGGGCATCTATATCGGATGCTTCCTGGACGCCTTCCTCGGGAGGTGTTCCAGGCACGTCCCACCGGGAGGAGGCCCAGGGGAAGGCCCAGGACATGCTGGAGGGACTATGTCTCTCGGCTGGCCTGGGAACGCCTTGGGCTCCCCCCGGAGGAGCTGGAGGAGGTGTCTGGGGAGAGGGACGTCTGGGTGTCTGTGCTTAGTCTGCTGCCCCCGCGACCTGGTCCCGGATAAGCGTAAGACGACGAGTACAAGTACGAGTACGAGTACGAGGAAGCATATATATAGTAAAGAGAATTGGCCCAAGTACTGAACCCTGTGGGACTCCACAATTAACCCTGGAGTTTAAAGATGATTTATCATTTACATGAACAAACTGGAATCTGTCAGACAGAAAAGATTTAAACCAGCCTAGCGCTGTTCCCCTGATCCCTACAGCATATTCCAGCCTTTTAAAGAGAATATTATGGTCGACTGTATCAAATGCAGCACTGAGATCTAACAGGACAAGTACAGACACAAGTCCTTTATCTGAGGCTAGAAGAATATCATTAGTGACTTTCAGCAGAGCTGTTTCAGTGCTATGATGAGCTCGGAAGCCAGACTGAAACTCTTCAAACAGGTCATTGCTGTGTAAATGCTCACACATTTGAGTAGCAACTATTTTCTCAAGAATTTTAGATAAGAATGAAAGATTGGATATAGGTCTGTAATTTAATAATTCATCTCGATCAAGCGAAGGTTTCTTAAGCAAAGGTTTAATTACAGCTACCTTAAAAGCTTGTGGTACATATCCATTTACTAAGGATAGATTAATCATATCTAAAATTTTTAAGATTTTCTTTTTAAAAGAATCAATTTTATTTTGGATGAATCCCATAAAGTCATGACTGCTAAGAGCTAAGGGAATGGATGACTCAACAGAGCTTTGACTCTGTGTAAGTTTAGCAACTGTACTAAAGAGAAACCTAGGATTATTCTTGTTCTCTTCTATTAATGATGAGAAATAAGCTGTTTTAGCTTGGTGAAGTGTCTTTTTATACAACAGTAGGCAATTTTTCCAGATTAAGTAGGAATCCTCTTGGTGTGTAGAGCACCATTTTCTCTCCAATTTTCTAACAATGTGCTTTAAAGTACGCAGCTCTGAATTAAACCAGGGAGTCTGCCTCCTATGAATAATTACCTTCTTTTTCAAGGGGGCTGCATTGTCTAATGCACCACACAATGATGAAGTAACACTATGAACAAGAGAATCAATTTGTGAAGGGGAAGAAACAAAATTATTGCCCTCCACTGTGTTTTTCTGTGATAATGAGGAAATCAAAAGTGGAACAGATTCTTTAAAGGTTGTTACAGCATTGTCTGATAATGATCTACTATAATGAAATTTTCTTTCAGGTGTGGAGTACTCGGTTAAATTAAACTCCAAGGTTATTAAAAAATGGTCAGACAGGACAGGGTTATGAGAAAATATTGTTATGTCTTTACACTCAATGCCATATGTCAGCACAAGGTCCAGAGAATGAAGACAAACGTGGGTAGGTTTGTTAATGTTTTGAGCAAAGCCAATTGAGTCTAAGATAGCATTAAAGGCTATATTTAAGCTATCACTTTCAGTGTCAACATGAATGTTAAAATCCCCCACTATAATAACCTTATCTGTATTTAACACTAAATCAGATAAAAGGTCTGAAAAACTGATCTAAAAATTGAGAGTAAGGGCCTGGTGGACGGTACAAAACAACGAACAGAAGTGGTTTTAGTGCTTTGCCATTTGGATGAGGAAAACTAAGGATTAAATATTCAAAAGAGTTGTAGCTATTGATTGGTCTGGGACTAGTCAATAAATCGGACTGAAAGATGGTTGCTACTCCTCCTCCTCGCCCAGTATTTCGAGAAATGTGAAAATTTAAATAATTAGTAGGAGTTGACTCATTTATAGTAACATAATCCTCTTGCTGCAGCCAGGTTTCTGTGAGGCAAAATAAATCAATCTGATTGTCACAAATCAGGTCACTAACTAGCAAAGTCTTTGAAGAGAGAGATCTTATGTTCAGTAAGCCACATTTAATTGTTTTATTTTTCTTTTTAGTCTGAGTTGTGTTTATTTTTATTAGATTTTCCTGATTTCCTCTTTTTAGATAATTTTTTAATCTATTCAATTTTGGCCGTGGGCGAGACACTGTCTTAATAGGGTAATGGGTGGGTAGCAGTACAGAAGCTGCAGAGAGGAGTGTTAAACTACGACCCTGCTTCCTGGTCTGAACCCTGGGTTGTAAGAGTTTTGGAGAACTAATAAATTCGGCCAGATTCCTAGAAAGAAGAGCTGCTCCATCCAAAGTGGGATGGATGCTGTCTCTCCGGATCAGACCAGGTTTTCCCCAAAATGTTTGCCAGTTATCAATGTAGCCCACATTGTTTTCTGGACACCACCTAGACAGCCAGCGGTTGAATGACAGCATGCGGCTAAACATGTCGTCACTGGTCAGATCGGGGAGGGGACCAGTGAAAATTACGGAGTCCGACATTGTTTTGGCAAACTTACACACCGAAGCAACACTAACTTTGGTGACCTCCGATTGACGTAACCGGGTGTCAATACCGCCAGCGTGAATAAAAATCTTTCTGTATTTACGCTTATCCTTAGCCAGCAGTTTCAGGTATGATTTGATGTCGCCCGTTCTGGCCCCTGGCAGACATTTGACTATGGTCGCTGGTGTCTCTAGTGCCACGTTTCTGACTATGGAGCTGCCAATTACCAGAGTTGGCTTCTCAGCGGGTGTGTCGCTGAGCGGGGAAAATCTGTTAGAAACGCAGACGGGTTGGTGGTGACCTGTGGGCTGGAATCTAGGACTATGCTTTCTACGTACCGTCACCCAGCTGGCCTGCTGGAGGACTGCTACGGGGAGCTACCCTCGGTGGCTCCGCGCTGGCTAAGGGGCCTCGGCTATCTGCTGGTTTTTCAACAGCGCGGAGCCGGGCCTCCAATTCCGACACCCTCGCCTCCAAAGCTACAAAAATGCTACATTTATTACACGTACCATTATCACTAAAGGAGGCAGAGGAGTAACTTAACATCTGACACAGAGAGCAGGAGAGAGGAGAAGACTCGAAGAGAGAAAGAAAACAGATTTTAAACCATCTATCTTAATAAGACTGATTTGTTCTGATGTTATTTTTAAAGTAAATAGTTTAAAGCTTTATTTTTTTTTGACTACATTTAAGATTATTCCAGAGACAGTGTAAAAAAAAGCATAATTTTAATAGTTAAAATACTGGTTTGCACAAATTACAAAAATTTACAGCAATATTCACAAATGTATACAGTGTGTTATTCTTTCACATATCACAGTGGGGACTGCTTAAGCTTCCACAACAACATTTGCAATGTGTACACATGCAGTCCATTTTTAAAGCCAACTTCAAACTGTTCTTCATAAATAAATATAAAGTTCTGCATTTACATAAAATATTTTCTTGAATATACATTAAAGGTTAAAAATGCCACTCAGAAAAAGAATTAAAGTGTGAAACAAGAGACTTTGTTCTATCAGGCAGGAGCCTGGCACAGCATGGCACCACTAATAAAGGACAGATGCAATTAGAGAGGATGCAAATTGTCTGCAAAATGCAACAGTGTCAAGAATTTCTCCTAAGCTGCTGCAGCTTTCACTCATTTATTGATGCTAACAAGGTAAAAAGTAGTGCATATGACTTCTGAGTGACAAGTGAATTAGATCAGTTTTAGGTTCCTTTTGAATGCTAAAATTCTACATGGTTGCTGAATAAACTATTTCATCGGGTCACATTATTATAAATAAGATGTCAAAGATACACGAAATCATTGTAAAAAAAAATAAAAATCATAATACATTCCCTTATGAAAAATACAAAATCTGTTTATTCTCAGCCAAATTTCACATCCTCATTCCTTCATTTTGCTCGATCCAATAAAACAGATGAGAATATTTCCTTAATTATAAAAGCATAAAACATCCTAAATGGGAAAATGTGGAGAAGCAGATGAGAATATAATATGACGCCTGGAGCAGAAGCAATTACCAACCTGCCCAGTGTGAATCTGCCGTCTGATTTTCAGACCTTACAGCACTGTTAGTCGTGGTGCCACAGAAATGGAGTTCATCTAGAATGAGCAGATATCAACAGGGGTTCTGCTAAGACAGTTTGGTCACTGGTAGCTGGATGTCCCAGCCGTTGTGAGCAACATTGCTATTGTGACTACTGAGCTTGGGATTTTTAAGGCTGTAGCGACGCATCTTGGTGTTTTTGTAGTAGATTGAGTAAATAAAGACGAAGATGATGGAGATGATCACAACTGTGAGAGCCACAAATCCAGCGATGAGGGGCAGGTAGTCCTCTGAAAGCAAAAAATAAATAAATAAATAAATATATTTATGTTAAAAAGGTAAAGGCTGAAATTCAAGAATTCCTCTGTGTATTTTTGTGCCCCTGGTTTACTGCCCATTACTGTTTAGCACACTAATCCCACTAAGACTTATTTTTTCCACTAAACCCGGAAAAAAAACTTAAACAGGAATCATCAACAAAGTTTGTTCATGGGTCAGAAGTTTTCCAAGAAGAAGGCAGATGTCAGCCATGTTTCTTGTATTTATGACTAATCTGTTTTATTTTAAATTTTGTTCTTAATCATGTGATTATTCTCTAACACAGTATTTTAAAATGCACTTATACTGTTGTACTGTAGGTAACTTTTATGACTTTCTGTAATGTTGGAACGGGTCTCTCTTGAAAATGAGAATTTATGTGTACATAAGATTTTTCCAGTACAAATAAAAGGTCAATAAATAAATAAAAACTCTGCTGTTAGGTAGATTATTTTTTGCCACGGTCTGTTGTTTCTCAAACTGTGGCAAATAAGACAAATGTGGAAGATTGGGAATAAAGCTTAAAAAGGTAATGAAATCAATTTTAGAAAGGAGTAAGTTGAGAGTTTTGAAAATACCAAGGGAAGAAGAAAAATACCACCTATAACGGACAGACTATTTTAACATTAGCAACAAACATTAAGCAATTATTTCAACAGTTGACACAAAAGTAATGTTCTCAATGTTGTTCTAAATGCAAAATAGCGTCATGAAAAAGTTATAAAAGCACTGAGTCAAGAAAAGCTACTGAGATCCCAGATCTCCTACATTTCATTCCACCCAAGCTATTCAACAAAGAAGCATCATTTGAGAAAACACAGCTGGCTTTGTTTTTTTGTGGTGATAGAAGCCTTTATTTGCAGAAATCAGACAGGAAATACAGTGGTTGGACAATGAAACTGAAACTGTTATTTTAGTGTGGGAGGTTTCATGGCTAAATTGGACCAGCCTGGTAGCCAGTCTTCATTGATTGCACATTGCACCAGTAAGAGCAGTGTGAAGGTTCAATTAGCAGGGTAAGAGCACAGTTTTGTCAAAATATTGAAATGCACACAACATAATGGGTGACATACCAGAGTTCAAAAGAGGACAAATTGTTGGTGCACGTCTTGCTGGTGCATCTGTGACCAAGACAGCAAGTCTTTGTGATGTATCAAGAGCCACGGTATCCAGGGTTATGTCAGCATACCACCAAGAAGACGGGGGCCCACATCCTACAGGATTAAAAAGTGGATGCAAGAGGAAGCTGTCTGAAAGGGATGTTCGGGTGCTAACCCCAAAATTGTATCCAAAAAACCATAAAACCCCGGCTGCCCAAATTACGGCAGAATTAAATGTGCACCTCAACTCTCCTGTTTCCACCAGAACTGCCCGTCAGGAGCCCAACAGGATCAAAATTTCACGGCGGGCTGCTATAGCAAACCTTTGGTCACTCATGCCAATGCCAAACGTGGGGTTTCAATGGTGCAAGGAGCGCCCCAAACTTTGGGTGGGGGACAATGTGAACACTGTATTGTTCTCTGATGAGTCCCCCTTTAAGTTTTTTTCCCCACATCCCGGGAGAGTTTTCGGTGTGGAGAAAGGCCCAAAGAAGCGTACCACCCAGACTGTTGCATGCCCAGAGTGAAGCATGGGGGTGGATCAGTGATGGTTTGGGGGTGCCATATAATTTTTTTGGCATTTTCCCTTGACCCAATACTTGTGCTAGATGGGCGGTCACTGCCAAGGACTACCGAACCATTCTTGAGGACCCTGTGATCCAATGGTTCAAACATTGTATCCTGAGGCGGTGCCCGGGATCTGGATGACAATGCACCCAAAAACACCCCAAAACAAGGGCTGGGAAAGATTGGGTTTGATGAACATGAAAAAGGGGAAGTTTAAAATCTCCCATGGCCTGCACAGTCACCAGATCTAAATATTATTGAGCCACTTTGGGGTGTTTTGGAGGAGCGACTCAGGAAACGTTTTCCCCCCACCAGGATCACGTAGTGACCTGGCCACTATCCTGCAAGAAGAATGGCTTGAAATCCCTCTGACCACTGTGCAGGACTTGTATATGTCATTCCCAAGACGAATTGACGCTGTATTGGCCACAAAAGGAGGCCCTACACCATACTAATAAATTATTGTGGTCTAAAACCAGGTGTTTCAGTTTCATTGTCCAACCCCTGTAAGAAGAGAACAGGGGAAGACACACATTAACGAGATCTGGAATCAAACCCCGGACTGCTGTGTCGTATATGGGATTTTGTGTGATAATCCAACACAGAGTAGTGTATAATTGTGATGAGGAAGACATATTATGCACTGTTTTCCAATTTTTACTGATAAAAATCTGAAAAGTTTGTTGCATGCATTTTGTATTCAGGCCCCTTTTTAACTCTTTTACCCCCAAAAATAAAACCCAGGAAACAACGTTTTTTCCAAAAGGCTACATATCTGGTTAATAGAACCAGCGGTGCGTGATTTTTTTTTTCAGGTTAAATCCAGCCTTTTTCTGCGAACCCTCAGGGTTTTTGTTAGAGAACTTCAGTGAATCAACAGCATCATGAAGACCATGGAACACAGCAGAAAGGTCAAAGATAAAGTTATGGAAAATCTAAAAGCAGGATTAGGTTATAAAACAATATCCCAAGCTTTCAAGAAATCACTGTTCAATCAATCATCAAATGTACAGCATGTGGCACCACTGCAAACCTACTAAGTCATGGTCATTAAATTAAAGCTGAGCTATTTTGTAAAGAGGAATGTGTAATAAATCTCAGTCTAGATTTGCTGGTAGAGACGAACCTCAAAAGACTTGCAGATGTTTTTCCAAATGAAACTGGTTATTTGTAAAAGATGTTGTGAACCATGTGTCATATTCCTTTCACTTCACAACTATGCACCATCGTGTGTTGGTCTACCACATAAAATCTAAATAAATACAATGATGTCTTGAGAAACAGTTCATGACATTTGCATTCAATCCTATTGCATTTATTGATGCCCCCATGGAACCAACAGTGGAAAATCTGTCATTATTTCAATCATACTAACTGATTTGAAGGCTTGCAACTGTCACCAGTTTATTTTTTATCACCTGATAACAACTCAATCTCCAAATAAATAACTACTACATTTAGATTGGGAGACCTGATATTCACTTGTTATGTTCACAAAACCTGTGAAAAAACTGCCAACTCCCAAAGATCCTTAATGGGGATAAGGTCTGGACACTGTTGACCAGTCCATGTGTGAAAATGATGTCTGATGTTTTTGACCCACTGTTGTACAATCTGAGCCCAATAAATCCTGGCATTGTCGTATTCAGGTAGTCAGTTTATCTCATTCTTTAGGCACATAACGTTACTGAGCCTAGACCAGACAAAAATAGCAACCCTAGATTATAGCACTGGTAAGATGTCAGGGAGGACTAAGGTCCAGATTGTGACTGTCATAACAAGCAGTTGCTGAGGAAGGCAAACTGTGAGGTCACATTCAGGCCATCCTGTCTTTAAAGATTTCCAACTTCCTCCCTCAGGTCACTCGTATAAAGTGACTACAGTAAGGACCAAGATACACAGAGACTCTTTAGTACTTGCTGCTATTGTTGTGCCTAATCATATTAAACCATAAACCATTTTTTGATGCTGATTGAACAAACTTTGGCTGTTTTCTTTTAGTACAATGTATATACAGCATTGAAGAGTGTTTTTCTTGTACTGTTTATGTATGGAACATGCTGCAAATTCTGTTCCATTGGGAACAATAAAATTAGAACTGACTGGTTGACCATTGATTAACCAGATACCAATCTTTATGCTTCCTCAGAAGTTAAAGCTTCTTTTTCCAATTAGTCAAACTGATCAGTGATTTTTTTAAGACTACACAGCTGTTTGGACCCCATTCCTTGAGTGACCTCACACTTTTGAACCTTGCATTTTGCTGTTTGCATTTTAAAAATTTGATTTCACCAAACGTTTAAGTCATTGCCAATTAACATCTCTTCCCCAACCACAGGAATGCGTCTTCTAACATGTTTGTTTAAGACATGAGACATCAGTTAAATACTCGTTCCCATCTAATCCATGCACTAATCATAAAATGGGAGGCTCATAGCTATTTGCTTTACTACATCCAGGGAGTAAAGCAATGTAATATGACTTGTGACATAGTAACATATTAACACAGTAGAAGATTAGGTCAGTGCAGTTATGTCCATGATCAACAGCAACACAAAGGCAGTAACATCCGCATACTAATGCACTAAACATTAACATCACTACATCACATATCAGCCTGTATTGTTCTGGCACAGCATCTTTAAGGTTTATAGATAACAGGATTTCAAACCCTACTTTTTTGTTCCTGTATTAAAAATCATCAGTATAAATTGAATTTTTGCAGTTTTAACATTTTTATATGCTTTCAAAGTAAACTACCATAACAGTTCTGTAAATAAAGATCAGTTTTACAGAATCAAACCAGCATGAATCAAAACAACATGAGAGCTAAACTCAAAGTGCACGAAATATATTTTTCCTCAGTTTTAAGTTTTTACCTTAACCTGCAGAGCTTGAAGATAAGCCCCCACAAATCTCTGTGAAGCCCTTTGCAAAAGATGTGTTTTCTCCAATAGGACTGTAGTTACCTTTAAGAATGACTCGAACCACACGTTTGTCAGTGTTGAGATCATTTTCAGCAGTGCAATTGTAGATGCCCTCCTCTTTCACAACGAGAGTTCCATTTGACCCAAGAGAAGCTGTGCCTGAGCTGTAATGCCATTGGATCCTCGGGGGTGGGTTGCCATCAGCCTCACAAAAAAGCTCCTCTGTATAACCTCTGATCACCGGGACCAACTCCGGAAGCTTTGTAGTGTTAATCCTGGGTTCATCTGTTAAGACACAAAGGAGAGAAGATTTGAAATAATGACGTTTATTCTAATAATTTGACCCAAAACAGATTATTTGCCCAATAAGTAATAATGTTACAAAATATCCATTAGGGAAGCATTTAAACATTGACTGCTATAAAGTAAATGTAATTCTCACATTGGATGCTGAGGTTGAATGAATTGGATGTCATAGATGGAGGGGGCTGTGGTCCTTTAGGTCCCAGATTTAGTTCGGCTTCACATCGGACCTGGATTCCATCATGAGTCCTATTCAGAGTGATGATCTTGGTGCAAACCACATTTACAGGAGATCTGCGGGGAGGGAAGCTGCATCCTGATTCATTGTTTACTCCCACTAAACCTGAGGAATGAAATAATAAGAAAAATACCTAAATATACAGTGCTGTAAAAACTTCTCTGCCCCCCTTATAAATGTTTCAAAGCATTAAGCAAATTTTGATAACCTAAACTAATACAAACAGCAGTTTTCAAATGCAGATATAATTTATTAAGGAAAAAGAAACGATACAAACAAAACTGGCACTACCTGAAAAAGTAATTGATCTCTTGTTAAAGCATAAATTGACTGTAATTAACCACATTTTTGTGTAATTTCATTAGCCACAGTCAAGCCTAATAACTGCCTCTTCCGTAGAATCAAGAAATCACTTAAATAAAACCTGTCTGACAAAGTAGAATAAAAGATTACAAAAGGCAAAGCATCAGACCTTGATCCAAGGAAATTTCAACAGATTCGAACCAAAGTGACTGACATTTACAAGTTTGGAAAAGGTTACAAAAGCATTTCTAGGGATTTTTTATCTACAGCGCACTGCATTATCCTATTATCCACAAATAGACAAAAACATTGCGAATAACCTTCCCAGAACTTTTGGTTCTACCAATATTTCTCCAAAAGTGCATCAACAACTCATCCAGGAGTTGACAAAAGCACCCAGAACGACATCTAAAGCACTACATGGCTCACTCGCCTCAGTTAAGGTCAGTGTTCATGATGCAAAAATAAGAAAAAGTCAAGGGAAAAATTGGATCCGTGAAAGACTTACAAGGCAAAAATCGATGCTGACCAAAAAGAACACAAAGGTCAGTAACACACATTCCACAAAATCATCTTGACAATCCCCAAAAATGTTGGGAAAAAATTCTGGGAGCTGACTTTTTGAAAAGTGTGACTGTACTCATATCAGGTTAAAAACCAACACATCATGTGTTCATGTGTTTAGATTCAGGTGTTAACAGATACACAAATGTTCTATAGTCTATCTTACTGTAAACTAGGAATACTGCTCTCTAGTAGAAGATTATGAAGTACAATCTCCAACAATGCCCTGTGATGGAGTCTTGACCTGTCCAGGGTGTACCACCTCCGGTTGCCCAAAGACCGCTGGAGATAGGCACCAGCCCCCCATGACCTTGCATGGATAAGTGGGTATAGGCAATGAATAGATACCCAGCCATCAGTTTGTGACCATAATCAGACTAGGGTTTTGTGGCAGGACCAAATCACACCAGCAAGTCCACATATGAATAGCTTGGAAAAAAGAAAAAAAGTTTTTTTTGGCCTAATCAAAGTCTTAAATCCAATTGAGATTGGGATTATTATGTGAAATGAATTTAGGGTGCATCGGGTAACTTTAAAATTTTTTTATTTATTTTTTTTTTACATTTGTTAAAACTGTCACTATGTGCTGACAGTAGAATATGAGACATATAATCTGTGAAAAAATCAAACTCCTCTTGCTCCTCCCAGTGGTCCTACTGCCATTTGTTTTTAAAATGAGGAATATAACGGCAAGGCAATGCCTGGGGTTGCCGTCTCTGGATAAATGATGATCATTTACTGTTAATTATAAATGTTTTGCTGTGATTGTTGAACTTACAATAAAAATAAGAATAATAAAATAAACCCTGTACCAGGCTCAATTGTTTTATTCCCTCTTTGCCACATCCAGCGTACTCTGAGGTGTTCTGCAGGAGCCACATTGATAATGCTACACTGCAGTTTCATCTCTCCTCCTTCCACTGTGGATTCTGAGTTACTCACAGTGTCAATGGAGACAGTTTCTTGGGGTTCTGCAGGAGAGTTGAGGGAAAACGATTAAAATTCATATAATGAAGTGTAAAAGCAAAGAAAGGACAAAAAATTAGGCCCACTTACTGTAAAGAATGTAGTGTAAAGTTTTATTACATCTTCCTATTCCCAAAAACTCTCCATGACAAACAGGACTTGGGTCCCAGTTTTCATGTATATCGGGATTCCAAGTTCTGTTGGAAATTCTACGGTCCTCCCTGGTCTTCCAGAATATTTCCTTAACATTTGACTCACTGGTTTGGGGCTTGCAAACTGCAGACCACCCTCTGCTTTGGTATTTCAAAACCATTGTGTCTGGTTCTATTTCAATGGGGCATTCCAGCTTGGCACCTGTGGAAAACAGGATGGGAACAGGGAATTTTATTTCACTTCAGTGACCACAAACACAGTGATAACAAAATATTTCCATGTATAGTGGTATAACGAACTAGTGTGGAAAGCCAAAAGGTCCTTTATACAATGGTAGGTCTGGAGGCAACAGGAAATACTCAGGAAGGACATTCCCCTCCCTTAGTGGATTTTGTGCCTATGTCCACCATTCTTTAAGATGGGTTTTACTGATAAGTTAAATGCCTCATATTCTAACAATCCACTTTCCTCACATTATACTAGTAATAAACCTGTTGAGTCTATCATTGTTTACATAACCTTTGTGACTTTTTACATTATAGACACTAAAAAAAAGAGATGTTTTCCATTTTTATACGTGGACTCAACTATTCTGATCTACCTCAGAGTTTAAATATGGATATTTCGCATCATATTTATGGTCACCGATAAACTTTTTAAACGCGCCTCTGCTTTGTAAATATTGCTCCTTACGGCGCAGGAAACATTTATATTCGGCAACAGACAATAAGCCGTTTTGATCCCGACACAAACAGGAAACATAAGGTTTTAAGTGCTCACTAAGTGCCACAACTTACTCGAGTTTGTCCCGTTAGAAAGCGATAGCAGCTCTAAAATCAAAAGCCCTAAGAGGAGGCGAAGACAGCTGAAATCCTCCATTAGAATAAAATCAACGAGGTAATTTCCCTTCTTTTCTGCTCCTCTGGAGTGTCTCCTTCTTCACCTCAGCTGCACGGAAACAGCCAGAGGCGGACTGAATGGAAGTATGTGGACTTTTTTTTTTTTTTTTGAAGGAAAAAGCTAAGCTAAGCTACCGTTCCAGGCTCGGTGCCGCTCCTCCATCGGGAGGAAGACAGCCCTCCTCCTCAAACACTGCACAGAGTCACGGCATGCCCACACACTCCCACCGAGACTATAAATGTAGCAGCTGAGCAACAAGCTGCGCCGCTTCAGACAAACTGCCATTGGAAAGAAACATGCGACAGAATATTGAAGTCACGATCCAAAGTGACTAATCTGGTATATTTAAATCCCTTTCCTGTAAAATGATTCAGGAATTGACAACTATATTATATTATATTATATTACATTACATTACATTACATTACATTACATTACATTATATTTTGATACTGAACTAAACATAACTGGATTTAAATGTAAATGAGACAGGGCAGAGTTCAACATTTGAATAAGCCTCAATTATCTAGTTTGTGCACGCAAGGAACCTGACTCAAGCCCTTAGCATGCATTCAAAAATAAAAATATAAATGCATAAACTTTACTGTTTTTGCAGACAGCGCTATGTATCGCCGGCATGGAGGTAGAAGGTTGAACAGGTTGTGTCCAGGATGTGTGGGGTCTGCACAGATGTTAGCTACCCATTTCCTGAATGGAGATCTGTAAAAGTCCTGGAGATGGAGGGAAGGTCAGCACCAATGATCATCTCTGCAGAGAAGATTGCTTGTTGCAGTCTGGTCCTGTCCTGTGTTGTGGCTGAGCCACAGCAGACAGTATGAACTGAATAATTCTATTATAAAAGATGACCAACAGCTCTATAGACAGGTTGTGTTTCTTAAGATGCCCAGGAAATACTACCTCCAGGCCTTCTTCCAGGCAGTGTAAAAATGTGAGAACCACCTCAGGTCCTGGGAAAAGGTGGATCTTAAGAATAAAGTGAGTCACACTATTGTGTTGTTAAAGTTGCTAAGAGAGGAGAGTGTTGGGAGTGAGAGACTAAATGTACATCCTTCAATCAAACGAGGTGTGAAAATTTTGACAGGTGGGCGGGACTTCCGGTAGGGGACATCCTAAGGCGGGACTTCCGGTGACGTAACCGGATGTTGTCATTAACCGGATGTTGTCATTAACCGGATATTGTCATTACGGCGGGACTTCCGGCGGCGTAACCGGATATTGTCATTAACCGGATATTGTCATTAACCGGATGTTGTCATTAACCGGACGTTGTCATCACAAGGAAGCGAATCTTTCTAATTGTATGTTTTTAGATGTTTTTACATTTAAAAACAAAAACATGTAGTTTCTCCATATTAAAGGTCACTCAGGTTAATGCAGGCACGTCACACAAAATTCTAAGAGAACCTGACAGAATTGTAAATTAATTTTAGCTGATTTTAGTTACCTTAAGCTTCTCTTTTTTAATCTTAGAGCAATAGTTATTTAGGATTTAGAGAAAACAGTTGTCTCCTCATCCCACGTGGGAGCCATAGGTTGTATCCTGTAGGTGTGGTCTATGTTAAACGTCTCAAGAAACTGAAAAATAAAAGTTATAAAGTCCTCAGACATGTCACTGTTTATTGAATTAAGGCAGACATGCGCAGCTGTTTCATGTGTATTATCTCAGACAAAGTCTTCACACTGACTGTAGTCAGAGTAATTAAGCTGACCGTGCTCCTCCGTGACCCCAAAAGTGTCGAGCATTGTCTCAGTCAATACACATCCGCTGTTTATGAATAGGTG